>JAJMCU010000014.1:0-175103 GCA_030573135.1 Clavispora asparagi
CAAACCATTCCTTTCTGGCGAATGGGTCGACGGCCTTCTTCTTCAAACCTTTCTTACCCTTGGACAATCTCTTGTTCTTACCAACAGCCATGATGTTCTGTACTAGGAAGAGTTACTATGGAAGATTTTTTTGAACTTTTTTTTCAATTTTTTCCTAGCGCGGGTGCGACCATCTCCGGATGGGCTACTCCTGTAGACAAGGCAGTCATTCGCACGACATCCGATATCACGCGGATAGGGCACAAGCCCTAGACACGGTAACAAAATGGGTCCGTGGTGTCAGTACGCCGCTGAAGGGCAGAAAATCCTCCATTTCGAGACATCTGTACCCTTTATATAATGGCAATGCAAGCTGTTTTCACAACCTACGGTTTATGATAAAAACCGCTTTGTTTTGTATATGTGTGGCCATTCACTGGGTCTGTATACTGGTGCAGGATAGCCACTGGGAAGCTCATGCCTTCAGCTTGGGTCCTTCCGCCTTGTTTCGGGGGATTAAGTAGATTCAATTGTCCTTTAAATCGAAAACGACCAGCAAAGATGGTTACGTGCGTTAACCTAGTCCCAATGTAACCTTTCGAGCCGTGTATGGCTCATATGCGGTAGTAGATACGGGCGTTCTCATGCCTAGCGCACATTTAGTTATGAAATAAAAAGAAAAAAAAAAAAAACGGAGAAGAGCCATGAGTTGTAATAGGGGGGCTCTGATAAATTCTAATAGCAATCCCAGGTCTAGTATGGGGTGGGGGAGTGTTGTCCCAAGTGGGCATGCTCCAGGGATGTCTGATGTCACATGACCAAAATCAACCCGCGTATCAAAAGTAAATATAGCCAAAGACATATAATCGAACGCTGGATCATGGACCAGGACGAACAAAATAACCAGTATGTCAGGAGAAATAACAATAAACGCATTGATCAAAGTACTAACCGAGAAAGAGTTGCCCTCAAGATTGGGCTCATAGGAGACTCTCAGATCGGCAAAACGTCGTTGATGGTCAAATACGTGGAGGGATCGTTTGACGAGGACTACATCCAGACCCTTGGAGTCAATTTTATGGATAAAAAGATCCAGATCAGAAGCACCAATATCACGTTTCTGATATGGGATTTAGGCGGCCAAAAAGAGTTCATCAACATGCTCCCGTTAGTGTCAAACGACGCGGTGGCCATCTTGTTCATGTTTGACCTCACCCGCAAGTCAACCCTCAACTCAATCAAGGAATGGTATAGGCAGGTCCGTGGTTTTAACAAAACAGCCATTCCTTTCTTGGTCGGGACAAAGTACGATGAGTTCATTGATCTACTGCCGCAAGACCAACTAGAAATCACCCAACAGGCCAAACGCTTTGGCCGAGCGATGAAAGCGCCAGTGATTTTCTGTTCCACCAGCCACTCCATTAACGTGCAGAAGATCTTCAAGATAATCTTGTCCAAGGCGTTTGACTTGAAGTTGAACCTCGAGGAGATTGTCAATGTGGGTGAGCCCATTTTGATCTACAAAGATCCAGCAAAACAGCCGTGATCTACGCTTGCATGGTGCTGTTACAACTATGACAGGATTGACTGCTGTCACAGAAGCACCATCCGAATATGTACTCATTAATTAGCATATAATTCCGATTTAGCATTACCAATTGATACATATCAACGTAGTAAGTCACTGCTAACCCACCATGTCCTGGGGCCTCCCATGGTCTCAAAATATCAGCCCTTCGTTTTTAGTTGTCGAACTGGGAACGAATGCAATTATTGGAATAAACAATTGTGTTTTCCCCACCTCGAGGTACTATTTTGGACCGGACTGCGCCCTGTGCGCATTATTGTAAATCAGACAAGGATTACTGATCGCGCTCACCCATCAACCACTTCCCATGGCTCGGGGACAAAAAGATTTAGGGGAATGGAAAATCATTCTAGACGAACCAACAGCGTCAATTGAACCCTCTACACCTACAAGAAGAAGCAGGAGAAACGCCGCAGACAGCAATCCTGGCAGTGTGAGACTTCACCGAGAATCCGATGATACCTATCTTGACGCTGGCGATTGCGTGTTGGTGAGCGGGAAATCCCGAACCATTCGGGGTTATGACTCCTTCTATGCCATAATCATGGATATGCAGATTGGGATCAAGAATTTTCTCGATGTACATGTGGTTCCTCTTGTCCCGATCGAGACCATCGATTCGGATACGCTTCCGCCCCAGTACAAAGAGGAGGACAGAAAAAACGAAATCTTTGTCACGTCGGAGCTCGAGTTTATTCAATTGAAGAATGTTGTCGAGAAAGCGCAAGTCTTGAATCCCCAGGATTTTGCTCAGATCGGCGTGGACGATGCATCAACGTCCTCCACATTTCTTTGTCGGCGAGGTTGCGACAGATTCAAGGAGCGCTTCAGCAGCGAGTTTGACTTCAACGACTGGATTAAACTAGTGAAGCAAAACTACAACCATGCCATTAGCTACATTGCGGAGATGACACTGGTCATCATTTCGCCCTCAAAAGCAGGAAGAAAGTCTCGATCGCTCCAAACGCATCTAGAAATAAGCAAGTCGCCCCGGAAAGGGAAGTACGTGAATCCGTTTGCAGACAGCGAGACATCTGAGAGTGACACAAGTGATGCAGAAGTGGACGTAGAGGAAGAACTCAATGATGAGAGCGAATCTAAGGCAGATGCAGTTGACGGAGAGGAAGAGGACTTGGAAGAGGAGCAGGAAGAAGAACCAGAGACCCCGAAGAAACGGGCCAGATCAAGCACCCCGTCACCCAGAAAGAGAAATAGAAGAGATAACGAGGCGGTCAAAAGATTGCAGACAGTGCTTTCACCACTTAAGAAAGGGTTCAAGGTGAAATCGGGCTCAACTATCTCGAGTTTGCCCTCCTTATCGAGATCGGTTGATGCCATGAAGAACAAAACTCAAGCAATAGATACGTCATCGGAAGCATTTAAGCAATTGAAGGAAAAATTACACACTTCTACCCGCATTGATTCTTTGCCCTGCCGTGAAGATGAATTCACCACCCTCCTTATGACATTAGAAACAGCAATCCGAGAAGAAACCGGTTGTAGTATATATGTCAGTGGAACCCCTGGAACAGGAAAGACGGCCACTATAAGAGAGGTTATTGCGAGCTTGAAAGAGATCGTAACATACGAGGGCATTCGAGAATTTGACTTCTTTGAAATCAACTGTCTCAAACTTCTCGCCCCCAACTCCGCATATGAGAAATTCTGGGAATATTTGAGTGGAATCAAGGTTACTCCTACTAACGCTGCATTGCTCTTGGAAGAATATTTTGCTCGAGATGCTCCCGATCCGGATAGAAAGCCATTAGTTGTGTTGATGGATGAGCTTGACCAAATTGTGACAAAAAACCAGAATGTGATGTATAATTTCTTCAACTGGCCCACGTACACCCACTCCAAACTCATAATTATTGCTGTGGCTAATACAATGGACTTACCAGAACGTTTGCTCTCCAACAAAATCTCTTCCCGTTTGGGTCTCCGGAGAATACAGTTCGTTGGTTACTCATACGAGCAGCTCGGTGAGATCATCCGAAACCGTTTGGAAATGCTTGCAGAAAAAAACAAGCGAAGAGTTAAAGTCAGTCCAGACGCGGTTGGATTTGCTTCCCGGAAAGTTGCTAGTGTGAGCGGTGATGCCAGAAGAGCATTGACCATCTGCCGTAGAGCAGTCGAAATTGCCGAAGAAGAGTACTTATCTACAGTTCCAGATCTTGATTCGGTTCCAGAGGACAACCAGGAATACTCTATTCAAATTAGCCACATTTCCAAAGCCATCAACGAAACCACGAATACGCCGTTGACTAATCTACTCGGGGCATTATCGTTTGCGTCCAAACTTATTCTTGTGAGCGTAATCCTTAGGGCAAGAAGAACTGGATTAGCAGAAAACACATTGGGCGAAATTTGTGACGAAATGAGAAACACCCTTCGAATGCACACCGCAAAGGAGAGTTTATCATCTTTAAACGACATTTCGACGTCAGCATCTTACGTTGACTTGTTATACGGGGACGGAGTCTTGCACAGTGACCCGCGGGCTCCTCATAGTATTAGGATGTTCCAGATGGCCCACCTCGTGAATGAGCTAGTGGAACACGGAATTCTTGTGCAGCAAAACATCCGAAGCGAAAAACACCGCCTTATACACTTGAATGTTTCCAGCGAGGAAGTGGTCGCAGTGCTCAAAAAGACGCCAGAGATTGCAGTCATGTTATAATCGGGCGAGGAGGCAGATGGTGTACGGGTGCGTATATGTTATAGATCTTTTTTCTTGATGATCATCGAGTCAGCTCATTGAACCAAACCACCCAAATATGGCATCTATAGACCCAACTGACTTCGTGCAAGTCGAAGGTGAAGCTACTTCGTTGAAATTTGGTAACCCTCAACAACAGGCTAAGTTTGAACTTGGCGTGTGCATGGCCATCTACAAATGGGAAGAATTGACCACTGCCGTTGAAAACTCATGGGGAGGACCCACTTCTGCTGACAAAAGAGACTGGATCTCTGGTGTCATCATCGATCTATTTGAGGAAACTGCAGTGGACTTGATCTTGATCGAGGAAACCTTGCTATACGCCATGGTGGACGAGTTTGACACGGAAATCGACAATGACTCCGCGCTAGTTATCGGAGACCTTGTGTTGAAGATTTACAGAGAATGTGCTATGCAAAACTACTCCCGTGTTGACGACTTGTACGCCAAGTATCAACAAAAACAGGCCCTTGGAGCACACAGCGAGAAAGTCAACATCGCGGCTGATCCAAACAACCCCGACGCTTCAGATGATGAAGATGATGACGAGGAAGATGTCACTCCTCAGTTGGCACAAGATGATTCAATGGATGTGGACGACACCCCAAGCGCTCCTGTCGTTGACGATGACGGCTTTGAGCTTGTGCAAAGAAGAGGCCGCAGAAGATAGACCACGGATTGCCGTGAAAAGTACTAAGTAATAATGCATTTTGAATTCTATGGAATACTGAAAGAGTTTCTGGGAGTGTTGGATCGGGTTCGGTTGAGAGTGTTGAGCGAATGGAGGGAGGAGACCGAATTGCGCTTGGCAAGCCGGGGTCTCTCCGGTTGTTCATCTATGTTTGCATGGAACGAACCGGTCAGTGAGACAATACTTGAACGACTGTTCATTCTAAAGTCGCTTAGTCTGCGAACAAGTGAGTTGGCAATATCATTACCGCTGCCGCTATTGCTCGGTGCTGAATTGTTGAACTTCAAGCCAAAAGCATTGAAAAACTTATCATTATCGCCCCCGTTTTTCTTGAAAAGTTTGACATTTGTAGAAGACCAGATGTTTTGAGAGGTTAACCCACGTTCAACGTGTTCGGTGGTAAATGCCATCTCACTTGCTTCATCCAAATTTTTGGCACCAAGACTAGACCACGACGATGCAAATTTGCTGAATACAGCAATCGAAGAGGAGATACTGTTCATAAGACTGCGGTTAGTTCCGACAAACGATTTGATAGTCTCCTGGGCATTGTAGATATCCCAATACAAAATGACAATGTACCATCCTAAAGATAAGTCATTCCACTTGAAACTAAGTACATCAATCGGGGTATCTGGCATGAAATCGTAAATGAGTTGCTTTTTGTGCTCAATTACTGTGCTCTCAAAGCCTGAATGCTCTATTTGTTGGACAATAAAGAAATTATCGTAGTTGCATTCGTCCCTCTTAGCCCATAAATCCTTTAATTTGGTTTTAATCTGGGGTATTATAATTGTGATTATGATATTCAAAGCCACATTTCCACCCCATGCTTGAGATAATGGTATATCATGAGCCATTTTCTCCTTAGCCTTCTCGGACATTCCCGCTGGTGGGTTTGGTCTCAAAGCGTCTTCTAGTTCTTCTTCTTCCACAATGACATTATCTTTTTCATCCGGGGCAATGCTCGCAATAGAGCTGTTGACTGATTGATACATTGGAGCAGCAAAATCTTCCGTACTGGTAAACGAGTTAATAGAAAACTGGTCCGGAGATTTGATTGGAGATGGAATAGATTCTCTCTGAGAGCGTATGTGTGTCTGATTAAAGTCCGGCTCATTAACAAAATGCATTTCTTGGGAATCTTCATTCTCTTCATCATCTTCTCGAAGAACATTCATTAGTCTCGGCTGCTCGCCAGTAGTAGAATCTGAATCCAAGCTGTAAATCGAGTTCCAAATCGAATCATAACTTTTCTCATTCTGTACAAAAGAGAAAAGAAGCATTCGGGATGGAATTGGATTCTTGGTAGCAGCAGAGCACAATGCCCTTAATATTAATGCAAGGAAATCCGAATTTTTATTGCTTTCCGCCATAGCTTGCTTGGACGAAAATTTAACCAAAACCTGCAAGATTGAACCACACGCCTGATAAGACAAACCGCCCATGGGATTCACGTTGGCCATTCGCTTCGACGGGTCGTTAGTACCTTCAATAGTTTCGTTGACCACTGGAATAACGTTATACAAGATTTCCAGAAAGGTTGGCACGAAAAACTTTTTTAAATCATTAGTAAAATCCAGATTTGAGGGAGATCCATAGCCCGAAAACATATAGGTCAATGTCTGACATAGTTGAATGACAAGAAAGTCCCGAGTGGAGTGAATGAACCCCGACAACCGGAATTCTGGTGGAAATGAGTCAGCAAGTGACTCACTCATTGGAAAAACAAGAGATTTCACCCAAACCTCGTTCGAGGAAATGTAGAGCAAAAAATATGCAGCTAATTTAACCAAGTTCTTATGTTGCACGACGTCACAGAAAGCGAAAACATGGTAAGTTAAGTATGGCACCAACTTTGCCATCATTCTATCGGAGACAGAGGACTTCAAAACCTTATTACACTGTAGGAGCTCCCAGAGGAGCATTATGGCTTCTGTTGCCCAGGGGGACGGCTGAGGCTTCGCCGACGTGTCAGCCACGATAAGCGGATACTTCAAAAACCCAAGGAGGTGGGATACCAAAAACATCATGTCATTGCTGGGCAAATCTGAAAAGTAGTCCCGGACCTTATTAAACAGCGTGATGTTATAGTCTAGAAGAGACATAAATTCTAAGTTTTCAGGCGAAGGCTTCACATAAATGGTCATGGCCACGAGAAGTTGAGCGGAGTAGGAGACACACAAATGACGCAGCTCCACCAACGACAGATTCTCGTACTTCAAGCCTGAATCGCCTAGTCGGGACCTAGCCGACCGGCAGGTAATATTAGCTAAGTTATTGGACAAGGTCATGACTTCGGTTTGAGGTAGAGCCGACACCAAGAAAGTAAGAAAGCGAGAGCCTGTTGGTACTATATCTTGCACCTTACCGTAGAAGGCGGTGGAATTTAAAGCGTGTAACACACGTAATACCTCTGTCCTATTACTGTCAAAAATGGGATTCGGTGGTGAGTATCTGGAATTGTTCAGAATGCCCGGCTCCCAGGAGTTAGTGCCCCGGCTCACAGTAAAGTTATCCGCGGTCAAAAGTTTCACCAAGGCAAGAACTAAATCAGCTCCAAGAACCGATTGGTGGGAAGCAGATTCTACCGCCGGAGCCAAATCTAGCGTGGCGACGAAAGGCTGCTTGCAGAAGTCTCTTGGGTCGAAGTTTTTCTGCCAGAAGAAGCGGGGTTCGATGGAGTCGGGGAAACCCGGTAGTTCGAATAAGAAGGGTAAGAGCTTCGCGAGGAGCCGTAGAGAAGCAAGGAGCTGGGTGTGATGGCTTGAATCGAGGTGGCGAGAAAATTCCACCACCTTGGAGGCCACAATATGGACCAACAAGAGAAAATTCGGCAAGTTCTGGTCGCGGACCGTTTGAAGGTCAAACGGTGTGAGCAAATCGTACACGTCAGCGGAAGTCTGCGGCATGGTCCAGAACGCGGCCCAGAACGCGGTATCGGCGCGGTCGATAATGCGGCCCTGCCCCAACTTGAAGAAGCAGTTTTTGAACAAGATTTTTTCCTCTGCTGTTTTCATCGGCCGGGGAGATGGTGCGGACAATCCTTGGTTTATCAACGGCGACTCGACTATGTGCCGGAGGCGCATCGGTTGCAGAGGCCGTTCGTGCGGGAAGATAGGAATGGTAGAAGAGAATATACGGGGATCTCGGAGACGAGTGAGGCTGACGGGAGATGGGAAGAACGGAGCAGAAGCAGTGCTGGTGGTCTCGCATGGAACGTGGGACAAGAAAACGAGGGAAAAGAAAAACTCCCCCGGGACAGAATACAAAATGGGCCCCACGGAAATGTGGCGGCAGTACGATTCTCGCGCGCCTTGGGCCCTGCCGGCGTGTTCACTTCCACGCTCTCCATCACCTCTCGGTCTCACCAACTCGCGTTCCAGTCTCCTTATTGTTACCTGGTATAGCATCTTAGTCCCAGCTTCAATTCGAAGTTTGCCAACTTGTAATTCGCCTCTCGTCTCTCAATTCCCGGGTCATCTCTGCCCGGGTCATCTCTGCCTATGTATTGCGCTTTCCTTCACCTCTTCACACAATCTTCCGCACCTTTGCCGTGGCATCCGACCCCGAGTCGCGGCGCCGCACGGAGCCGGCAATCTGGCTCGCGTGGAATGCCACATTCATGCCCGCGTCGCCGTCTGGTTCCGCCGGGTCCTCTCCCAAGTCGTCGGCCACGCCGAGATTGGCCCACTGGGGTGGGAGCGGCGTATCGACAGCAGCAGTGATCCAGCCCGGGTCTTCGTCGTCGTCCGACCCAGACTCGGTGTCGTAGTGGAATGCGGAGCACGTGCAGAGTGCGTCGTACACCTGGAGGATGTTGTAGTGGTTGGAAAACAACGGCGATATCGGCCCGGTGGTAGGAGCGGTTTCGGCAAGACTGATCTCCACCATCAGGTCAAACCCGTCAGCACCAAACGGCGTGCAGCTGAAAAGGTCACACGGCTTCACCTGGAGGTACAACACTGGCACACCGGCCTGGTCCTTGAGCGCGTGGAGCCCAATCAGCGTATACGGCACCTCGAGCCCCCTCTGGGCCCCTTCCATCCACACAATGAGCACGGCGTTAAGCACAAAGAGCGACACGCGCGCACCATCCAAAGACGCGAGCTGTGGGTCTAGCGTCACCGCATGGGTGGTGGCGTTGTGGGTGAGGTGCAACTGGTAGTTGGAGCCGCCAGCATGGAACACAAACTTGTCGTCGTCCAGAAGCGAGTACCACGCGGGATACTGGGCGCCGTATGTGGCCAACGGGAGGGTATTTTCCACGTTGGGGCACTCGGAGATGATGCGGGGGTGGCGGGCCATGCGGGAGGAGAAAGATGTAGTGGAGGGTGCGGTGAAGTGTGCGATGGGTGCAAGCGAGTGCGCGAACTGAAAGCGCGGACCAGAATGACGAGACGAGAGGGAGCGGAGGGGAGTGGAACAGACGGCGGGAAACGATGGCGCAAAGAGCGAAAGAGGCAATGTCACCCAAAATCATGGACCAGTATATACGGGAAGAATCGGGCTGAGATGGAGCGGAAGAAAATGGCCTCTGATGGTGATGCGCCCAGTATAGACGGTGACTCAATGCGCGCAGCGATTAGAAACTGGTGAACAATGGGTCACTGGATGGAGGATGGCTGGAGGGAGGATGGCTGGCGGTGACGTGAACCAAGAGCCAAATCCAACTCAAAGGATCCAATTCAAAGGATCCAACTCAAAGGACTAGGTATGGGAAAGCCAAGCGCCCCACAACAGCTTGAGATATGTGTACTATTCTAGTGATACGTAGAGTATTGTCCTATGTTACTCGCGGTGACTATAATGGCCCACTATGACAGTCTTGGGCGTTTTCTCCGCAAACTTATCCCTCTAAATAAATTGATCGAGTGGCTTACCTCGGCTTTGGGTAGCGCGGAGTGGTTTATTGCCGTTGCACCAGTTTGAGGTTGTGACACCGAGCTCAATTGCAAGGGAACCCTAGACCACAAATGATCTCGCCCCGGATGATATAACTAGTTTGTTTGAGATAACCAGAACCAACAGCATGAAGAACCATCGTAGCCGCTGTCCACTGTTACATCACGGTTGAGTACCCAATGTTTATTATTCTCAAAAGAGTCTAAACCTATCATCCCGATAGACGGCGGATGAGACGCAGAAAACTGGGACTCGGGCTGGCTTGAAGGTCATTGCGAAGCTTCGCCTGTCTCTCTTCCTCAATCTTTTGCCGCTCGTGGGGCGACGGTGGCAACGCCTCATTCACCAAGTCCGCTTCGCGCGCATTCTCAAACGTCATGAGCGTGTTCTTGAGCCCCTCGCTACCATGCGACAACGAGCCCTTGGGCAACGTGCCCGAATTCAAGCTCTTGAGATGAGCCACATTCTCCGACTCCTCGCGCAACACCTGGTACATGCGCGCCACCCGGCCGATTGCCAACACTTTATTGCGCAACGCGGCTCTCTTCTCCTGGAGGGTGAGCTCCTCAGCCTCGTTGGCTTCTTCGATGACCGGGGTGATAGCCAGGGGCAGTGCGGAAAACGTCAGAACCACTGGCAGCAGCAGAACTGAGCCGGGCAACATCGGCGTTTCCTCTTCGAGCTCTTCCTCGGTGCAAATGTTCAAGATCGACACCAACATGTCGGTGACCTTCTCGCCAACAAACGGCAACGACCACGTGAACACATCCATGAAATGAGGCAACCAGTAAGGATGAGGTGACGAGTTGAACTGACGGATGTTCATGACATTGTTCTCGTACTTGAGCACTGCCGCCTTGTTGTTGTAGGTGTCCAAGTAGTTGGGGGCGCTAAACATGGTCAACAACGAGGGGAAGCCCATGGTTTTTGTCCGCTTGTACATGCGGTAGCCCGCGTCTTGGGCCTCATGGGCTCGGATGATGGATAAAAGCCCCGTGCGTTCCAAGAACTGGCACGACGCCTTGTAGGTGAAGGCATAGGAACACCCGCGCACCGAGTTGCGCACAAACGTCTGGTCCATATTGTCTTCGTCGTAGTCCTCAATCGGGTCGGCCCAAAGCAAATCACACATCAAGCCCTTGGTCGGGGGTTCGCGGAACCGATCTAGGCGCGCCAAGTCGTCCAATGTCTTCAACTCCGGCGAGATTCCGCCGTGAACACACAAAAACTGCTTGTTCATGACCGCCGCCAACGGCAACGCGTTAAAAGACTTTAAGCACTCGTCATAAACCGTCTGCGAGTACTTGTGGAGGCACTCTGCCTTGAACGTGAAGTAGTCGGTCAAGTGCTTACACTCGTGGTTGCCGCGCAACATCCAGAACGTGGTGGGGTAGTTGAGCTTCAAGGAGTACAAGTAGACCAAGCACTCGATGGAAAACAGCCCGCGGTCCACGTAGTCACCCAAGAACAAGTACTGGGTCGACGCGGGGTCACCCCCTACCTCGAACAACTTCATCAAGTCGTAGTACTGCCCGTGCACGTCACCGCACACAGTCACGGGCGCAGGAACCGTCAACAATGTAGGCTCAGACTGCAACAAGGCGGTGGCCGCGCCGAGAATGCGCATGATCTGGTGGTGCTGCAACCGGCCCTCGTGAAAGAAGTGGGTCTTGATGAATGCGCAGTTGGGCAAGCCGCTGGAAAGAAACACGTCGGTGTCGGCGGGGGTGAAGGTGGCGGGCGGCAGCACCGACTTGACCGCGCGCTCGGTGGTGCTCAATGTTTCGCCGTCTTCCGTGACATATACTGACAAGTCTCGGTGGGGCGTATCCCGAGACCCTTTGTTGGTGATCACCTTCAACGCATTTTTCATCTGGGCCAGGTTGGCATGCGCTTGGTTGGACATAATAGCAGATGGAGATGAAAACGGAGACGGATGAGTTGTGTGATGGAGAAGCAACGGAGCTGGTGGAAACAAACAGTGGTGTAGACCGGTGAACGGGTGTTGTGCGCGCAGATCTGCGCCTTGAAGTGTGACAGTAGCGTCCGGCACGAGACTGGGCTTTTGCGTCGCACTCCACTGCGGTGGTTATGGGCCACTCTGGCTGGGAGAAGAGGAGGTTTGGGGCGACTACTAGAGGGGATATGGGATATGCCTGTAATTTGCGTTTTGGGGTGACGGTGGTGTTGGTGATGGTGAGGGAAGACATCATAGGAGGTGTTGGATGTCAAACTACCGCGGTGCGTCCCGATAACCGCGCCCTCCCATCTCCACTATGGCGTTGCGATCGCTTGTTGCATTTACAGAACTCGGTCGAAGAGAGGAAGAAAAGAGGGGGAAACAAGAGGAGCAAATAGGGGCACAAGATGGAAAACCCAGATGTAAGCCCAGATGTAAGCCCACATGAAAGCCCACATGAAAGCCCACATGAAAACCCACATGAAAACCCACATGAAAGCCCACATGAAAACCCACATGAAAACACAAATCGGTACTCACACTCGGCATGAGGACGAACCGCATCTACTCTCCCGGAACATTCTACAGCTTCGAGCCAAAGTACCCTCCTTTTACAAATAATTAGATTCGGTGTATATTAGTAGCCAAATCCACCGAGATCAGTGGAACTCACATACTTCACATTCGCACATCCACTGAATCCATTGAACGAGGTGGTGGCCGCAGAGGTGTACGCCCCCACATTGGGAAAGTACAACCAGTCCCCCACCCCCACATTCACCGCCAATGCCGCTTGAGAAGACACACAGTCCAACCCGTCGCAAGTAGGACCCCAGATAGAAAAGGTATAGCCACTGGAGCCTTTGCCCGCCTCACTTTGGTCCTCTCCAATAAATACCTCGCCATGCCTCAACACATAGGCCGTCGGAGTCTGATGGTCAAAGAGAATACAGTTCAAATTGCCATACACCCCGTCGTTGATGTATACCATCGCCTCCATCTGGTTGTCGCACAAGTCTCGCCGGGCTATGATATGGGTAGCCAACGTAAACGCATCCGCTACCATAAATCTCCCCGGCTCAGCGAGAAACTTGATTTCATGTTGTTCGGAGTAGGTGGCAGGAAAAAAGGTATCCAACGATTGGTTGACCACCCGAGCTGCCTCGGAAAAGGTATCCTTTTCAAACCCCCCTCCAATATCCAACACATTCATCCTCAACCCCAACTCCTGTCCCTGATCGAAGATCCGTCTTGCATCCCGAATCGCCTGGAAAAATGCATTGAAGCATTTGGCGCCCGATCCAACATGGAACGCCACACCTGCCACATCGAGTCCCAACTTCACACACAACGGTAACAACTCGTCTACGGCCACATCAACAGTGCACCCAAACTTGGTGGACAATTTGCACTGAGCAGATTCATCGTCAGTGATGATTCTGATCAATATTCTCGTGGTGGGGTGGAACTTACGTAACTTGTAAAGCTCCTGAGCATTGTCCACCGTGGTCAAATTAACGTTCTTGTCCCGCGCATAGCGGATGAACGAGTTGGTCTTACATGGGTTGGCGTAGATGATACGCGACGGGTCGAATCCGAGAGCTAAAACCCGCTCAATCTCGTTCTTGGACGCGCAATCAAAATTGGCTCCCAAGTGGCCGAGTAACTCCACCACTTTCACGTCGGTGTTGCACTTCACCGCATAAAACGGCTGAACGCGAGGTAACTCCTGTTTCCACCTCTGAAACGACCGGAACACCTGACCCAAATCAGCAACAAAGAACGAATCTTCTTCACCTGCCTCACAAAAATCATGATCGATTTTGTCCACCTGCTCGATGAGAGCGGCTCGCACCATTTCCATCGATGCGGCATCGCCGTAATCAACTTCGTGATACTTCAAGGTTTGACCACCAGAAACAGTGGAAGCTAAAGTGTAGCCACTCTCATTAATAATATCAATTGAAGGAGCCATCAATGCAGAATTGGACATGTGTATCAAATTCTTTCCCGGTTTCAATTTTCTTAGCGGGTTTTTCTAATATCGATCTGATGGGGATTTCAGGTCGATATAGGGTGGGGACTTTTGTAAGGGCAACAACAATTGCTTTTGATATTCACTCGGATTGGGAGTGAAACGAATATGGGACTTCAAGCGGCAGCTCTCGTACGAATGTGGGATTTTCCGTGAGTAGAAAATTGATGTTGAAACTTTTCAGATTTGCAAGAGAAATACACTCCATGGGCACATAACCATAGACGAGCAGGATTGCGATACTCACCTACATCGCCGAATACTAATTAAAACATCACCGATAAACGTGTATAACTAAATTTCTAAGTAATAATCGGACAGCAGGCCGGTCAAGCGATAATAGAGAATATCTGATTCAATATCTCGAAGCACTTAGCTGTTAAGTAATTGGAGCGCGATATCAATATTCCTATAACTCGATGAGCGGTTCTGGTTCCGCCTTGTACTTTCTCGAATCTCTCGATGGGGTTTGCTTTATCTCCGTCAAACTCTCTTTGTCAGGCTCCGCATCCTCCTTCACATCAAGTGCGGGATATCTGGCCGACGCATGCTGTTTATGCTCATTAGGAGCCGGTTTGGATTCGTCGTCGGAAAACCCCGCAATTGGTGGATACCGGCTAGCAACACTCTCGGCATCGCTTGCCTCTTCGTCAGAGAGATAAGCGGGTTCAGACGGATACAAAGATTGTCGTGGGTACGCCACGTCACCCTCATAGCCATTCTGATTGTAATTCGCATTTGGGGTAGATTCCGGCTTAGATGACTGAGGTGCCCCCTGAGGAGGTGAATAGCTCGGTTCATCGTCGTAATCTGGCTGCGACGGATAAGCAGGGGCATCTGAAGTGTAAGTTGGATTGTAGTTTCCACTGTCCTCAATAGGATACGGAGTCGATTGCAGATTAACTCTCGACCGTTGCTGTACGGCGTATTCCCGTTGGTCCGTTGGATAGGCACTCAAATTCTGCAGTGACGTGTCGGGTCTGGCGTAGGTGCCGGACTCCCGACCAATTGGCTCGTTTCCAGTACCAAATGGCAGTTCAATGGAGCCCAACGATGGGTTAGCCGAGTCCAAAGCGTGGGTGGCAGAAAGGCGGGTTGAATGGCGCACCGTACCCGTGGATTGATGAGAAACTGGTTGTTGTGCGTACTTGGCGTACGGATTGGTTTCAGCATATTGATATTTAGGCTGATAGGTGTTTTGCTGAGAGACAACGTTGGCGTAGTTTGCCGAGGGCGACGAAATGTGGTGGTTAGTATACGCCAGGTGAAGTTTTGCCTCCAAGAACAGATCGTAGAGGCGCGTAATGGTGCTGATTTTGTTGCTCATTTGCAAGAAAAGATCGTACTTTTCGATAGCCAGCCGAAGCGACCGGTTCAACTTGGGCTTTAACTGCACCACTTTAGCATTCAATTCCTGTAGGTCCTTGTCGTATATAATGTTTGCCTGTTTGGCGCGGTCGGTCTTGATTCCATTCATTAGCTGAATGAAAAGATTGATGGAATCTTCCTCTTCGGTGGTCAAGTCTTCGAGAGCGGGCTTGGCTGGCTCCGTTCTCTGTGGCCCTGAAGGGGATTGCACCTGTGGAGGCGGAACATCTGGCCGAGAGTATGAGGGTTCCTTGCTGTAAGCACCCGCATCAAAAGGCATGATGTTCAGGTAGAAATCCAGCTCCGGCTCTGGGGCTGGCTCTGGGGCATAATTCTGGCTGGGTTGAGCATACAGTTCCGGTGCATACTGCTGTGGCGGGAGTGGTTGCTCTTGCGGAGGCGTGTGGTAGGTCTGCTGGTTCAGCTCGCGCAAGCTTGCTTCAATCGCCGCCTTGAGATCCGCATCCATTTCTTCCTCTTCTCTCGCAGGAGGTGGTGGCACCACTGCCGGTACGTACGGAATGGGATAATCATACAGTGTAGACGCTGACGATTCCTTCAAGCTCAACTCAATCGCTTTTCGAAGCTGCTCGTCCTCTTCAGAAACGGGCGGTTGGATTCTCAGTTCCGGTGCGTTGTCTCTGTCGCGATCATTCTTGCTCCGGTGGATCTCGTAGCAGTCATCACACACCCTGACCGGCTGTAAGATACCCAACGACACCAAGGGGATGTTTTTGGCGGAATGGGTCTGGCAGAAAACCCCACCACATGCTCGGCAGTGGTGCTTTCTGTTCATGACGGAAAACGGGGTGTAACAGATCATGCACTCTTTTCCGTCGAGCCAGTCGGGCGGAGCAGTGGAGTCGATAAAATTTGGGCCCGCATCTACCACCGACGAGTCAATTTCGGGAAACTCGTACCCCTGGTTCACCAACAGGGTGTAGTGGCGCTCCAAGTAGTTGGGGTCAAACCGGTCCTTGAGATACAAGCTCCACTCCTTGATGAACTTCAAGAGAAGCACACTGACACCGTACTTGGCCTCAGAGGAGTACACCTTGTACGATCGAGCATCGTAATGCACCTTGAGCACATAGTCCACCAAGTAGTCGGCAAACTCCTTGGAGTTGAGCTCTGCAATGAAATGGGTGCCTCCATTCTTGACACACAAGTCCACAAGTTTCAAGGTGGAGCTCAATAGGTTCGGGTTGCCATAAACCTTGGTCACCCGCTTCTTCAAGCTGCGCATTGCCTGCTTGGGCGGAACCTTCTTGCTCCGGATGATGTCGGTGATTTCCAATCCCACAGCGATATCTAGTTCGCCGTTTGGAATCGCCTCCGACGTTGCTTCTTCAATTTTTGCGTCCAATTCGGACACAGGGTCTGTGGCACCAAACCAGCTCATATCAAGTGTTGTGGTGTAGTAGGGGTTTCTGACTAATTGTGTAATCACCAGCTCCACGATAACCCAGTGACCGGTGGTGTGTGCAGGTCCGTGGCGAGGGATGGATTCCCCGGTCGGGCGCAGTACGAAGGGGGTGAGGCTGAATGTATTGTATACATAAACGCAGAACTAGTCACATGAACCCACGATAGTACTACGAGAGATGTCGAACTGAACAGTTTGTTGGCGCCACATATTGAAAGCTCTTTGATTGTAAAATATCTTTGAATACAAGTCTTCTTTGAAAGTAAAATTTTCTTTGGATGTAAAATATTTCTTTGAACGTAAAATATTTCTTTGAATGCAACACACTTGTCTGAATATGAAACATTTCTGAGTATAAAACATTTCTTTGAATATAAAACATTTCTTTGAATATAAAACATTTCTTTGAATGCAATACATTTCTCTGAATATAAAATATTTCTCTCTACAATTGCACAGGCGAGCAGCTAAGTGAAACAAACGTTTAGGTTACATATAATACGAAGATTACATATAACCTCTTCGTATGGGTGCGATTGTCAATGTGTTACGATGCGCACCCACAACTATGGTACAATTCATTGGCGCATTGAAGCCTCGGAGCTTTAGGAAAACGAGTCAACCAGGTAGCGCCAAAAGGCAGCCCCGTAACCGGCTATGGCTGTCTCACACTTAGATACGGCAAAGGCATTAACCCGATTCGGCCAGAGCTCTAATCTGGGATATACTGACTACCGGAGGAAAAATACAGCGGACCCAAGACTCAATGCACCCACGGAGCACCACCACATCTTGTCAAACATCTCGCTGGTCGTCACCTTGACCGCATTGGTTCTGTACTGGTTCTCCAACGACCGCTTGACTCTTCTGGCCAACGACGACGACGTTTCCGAAGCAGCATTGGTGGGGTTCAACGCAGACGTAGGCAACATCATAGGCGGTCTGTACGCCAAGTACAAAGGCTGCATAGGAGAGCCATCAAACTGGTAGATTTGTAACATGTTTCTGCCGTTGTAGGAGTTGACCGACACCTGGTACGTTTTGAACCAGGTGGATTGAACGTATCTGACATACTGGGCTTTTTCTTCACTGTATCCGCACGGGTCACTCAACAACTGTCTGCCATCAACCGCAATAGGCGTGAGGACCACACTTCCGTTGGTCAAGATCTCGTACGATCCGTGCTGGTAGGTGATACTGGCAATCGGACAGGAGTGGTTTTGAGGGTTGGACACCACACGGTACAACGCCTCCTCATAGTGGCCATCAGAGGTGAAGGAATACGAAATTCCGGGCAAGGCGGGCTCGATCAAGAGCTCATCCACCGGATCATAGAACCCGGGGCCAGTGAAAACGGTGTTGGATTTGGAGGACCAGGTGCCTTCCAACTCGTCCATGTTCGGGGCGGCAAACACGGACAGTAGCAACAAAAGGGAAATGAAATATGCAAACATGGTGGAGTGGGGGCAGAAAGGAGTTTCTGTCGATGCTGGGAAAGGGCTAAAAATGGAACAGTCTGCTAACGCTCAGTGAGACAGTCTAGGCGGGGCAAGGAGGAAAACCGGGGGTGACGGGATGGACTCGTAGGATGGAAGATGATTTGTACGACGTGTTGTGACCGATTTCTTCAGATCAAGCAGCCAGTGTTCGGAACAAGAAAACAGAGGAGAAAGAAATAGTAGCACAGCCTATATAAAACCGAAAGCGCGCGTCGCCCAAGCAGTATAATCTCGCATAGCAAGAATAGGAAGGCAGTGCCAAACATCCGTACCTCTGACGATGACAGGTACGGCCGCCGTTGTACACATTACCCGTGACAAAGAAGAGCGATTCTTTGGTGGTTCTTTGGTGATTCTTCTTTGTAGGCATCTACCTGGAATATCCCTAGGGTGTACTTGTTATTGGAACAATTGTGAGCGTACCGTTGTTTGTCCCTGTGTGTGGCTATGAACCAAGGCTGGAAGTATGGTTACGCTAAGGAAACGCGCAAGACTGAAATGTAACCTAACGGTCACATTCCTGCGACCGAGAATAACACTGTAACATTCATCTCTCCACGATCTTTACACCATCTAGTACATTAGGATATGCGTGCAATGAGCCGGCCGCATGTCCTTTTCTCTAATAGTCACCAGACGGTGCTACACGGGGCCAGGCGTATTCTATTATGGCTCATATTTGCGCTATCGAGTGATGGTTTGGCCTTAGCCGCATTGCCGTCGTGAGTTTCGCGTCTAGAGTTCTGGAACCTTGGGCGCTCCGGTTCGGGTACTCGTTTTGAGCCCTCGGTACCACGGGCACGTATCGTCCACACAAAAAAAATAAAAATAAAAATGCCAAAAAATAAAATACCCTGCTGAATCCCGCGGGTTAGTATCGTAACAGTCGTGTCTCTCAATTCGTCAACTAAAGTGGAGCCTCATTTCTGCATCTACAGTGCATTTACCGAGGGCACTTCGTTTAAGCTTGTCTTGCGTTGTACTTGCAGTGAAGAAACGCACCTGTATCCTACTTTGGAGAAGCGTTTAGCCTGTGGGGCCCCAATTCCGTTCCTGGAAAAATGTGGAATGAAGAGTTTGCAAACGCGGTGCAGCGTTTCAAATCTTGGGTTTCTTCTCTGGGTTCGAGCCCATCTGCCCGGGATTTGGGCCATTGGTTCCGAGCAATTCGGGTCCCGAGGCGATAGAACACGACATCTTCCGTCCTCTATGTCCGATCATACGTGCTCGCCTTTCACGGTAGACTCGGCCTTATCGCACCATTCTACTCTAGACAACCGTATAGATAAATCGTCACTGAAGTTCATTATGCATTGGCTACAGAATATTAAATCTAGTGGGAGGTGTGTCCCTTCGGGTTCGGGCCCTTTGCTCATTCTTCCCTATCCCGAAAAAAAAAAAGGTTAAATCTGCCGGCCAAGGCAACCCGCCCAATGCCACACATAGCTACTTCGCGTTATGTCGCCTGATAAATACGGCAGAAAAGAAAAAAAAAAAAAAAAAAAAAAAAAAAAAGAAAATAAGTTTACCGCGAGTAAGTTAGGAGCGCATTACAGCCCGCATATCATTCTCTTATTATTGTCTTTTTCTTTATTAATATTTTTGTAAAGTTATGCTAGATTTTTCTTCTTGGGGGTTAGTACCCGCCTTAAGCAGATGTGGGCTTACACATTACGCTGGCTATTCGTCCAATTTCGATTGTAGTTATGTGTATTAGGAATGAATGAGCCCAAGAACGTACTTGCCAAATGGTGGGGTATAAGCATTGATTTCAAAATTAATGGAACTTTAACAAAGTTGACGACAGGCTCATTTTATCCTTTTTTTTAATAAGTGGAGGGGCAGCGATAAAACAAAAAAGAAGTAAAATAAATGCATAGTGAGTGCGCTCTCGCAATTATAAGCTAAGCAGTAGTATATGTTTGGATGTTGGGTGATGATCCATCACACTGCGTTGCGCTTGGATTCATATATTGGCTTCATCTCTTCATGACCACTCATGGGTGTTGTGTCCCCATATCTTGAAGAATCGTGGTCAAAAATATCGTGCTCCTTGGATGATGCAGTTGAGCGAAGACTAGCTTGGCTTCCATTTGACCTGGAATAAGGTCCAGGAGGACATAAAATAGGGTATTGGTGGTTGCCGGCATTAGCAGGCTCCAAAATTGGAGATCTCCCGTTAACACCGGGCTTTTTCACAATAGTAAACATTTCCGAGTAACGCATGTCTGGCTCAGATTTATACGGGTATTCGCCGGCACTGTTCACTGAAGAAGCTGGGGATGAGCAAGTGTAATTGCTCGAATTGTAGTCCGAAAATACGGATGACGGAGACATTGTCAGAGAAATAGAAATATTGGAAAGAGGAACTTCAAGGGACAACGTAGCAGCTTGCCTGAAGCTCGTTGTGAGAAGGGAATGGAGCAGTTGGGGACCACGCGAGTCAAAGTATTGCAAAATATATGAGGGGGCTTTGACAATACTGTGAATCAAATGCTTGCGAATATCAATGTAGCGCTTGCGGCTGACGACAGATTCATGGATGATAATGGAGTGATTCAAAGTTTGGAAGTTATAATCTGCCTCGTTCAATGAGAAAGTGTCATTAACCAAGTCGACAATGACCTTAGCAATCTCTAACAGATCATACCCAATGAGATCGTACAGATAGCACGCAGCGTATGCGGCAAACTGTTTGATTTTGAAATACTCGCCTAGCTTTGATTCAGCATCAACATCTTTTGTAATTTTGAACTCGTGTGAATAAATCATGTATTCTTCAATGGAAGGATCGCTCAACTTCCACTCCAATGCATTCATGATATGAATTTCCATCTGCTTGAACATTTCTGCGTCATAGTTGCAACGAGAACCACAGAGTTTGATCAACTCATTCAACTTGGGCATGCGGTAGCGCTCTGTAGGTCCTTTAAACCGAGAGCCACCTCCGTATCCCAAATCCAGAATCGTCTGTACTTCTTCACTCCATCTATCAGAGGTCAAGTTCACAAAATGATTATTACCACCTGTTACTTTTGCTGCAATCCATAAGCATGTGGTTATTATGAGTTGAACTTGATCCAACAACACAACCCGCTTCAGACAGTACCGGTCGAAGTACCGAACAGCCTTGAAGAAAACGAAGGGTAAGATTTTCAATCTCACCAGCATCTTCAAAAGATAGTCAACCAACTTATGACGAACCACCGAATTGATATATGGTTGATTTTCACAGAGCTTAATGTTTGGTCGGGTTTCTCTCATGGCAACCTTCATGCATTCCATTATGTCCTCCGAATATTCATGGATGGTCTTTTCGTGACACCTCACTTCAGCCTTGTACGATTCATAGGGATATTTGTATTGGTTGATTGTAATTGACTTATTACTGAATGAACCATAGATTTTTCCGTACATCAAGGAAGTATGCAATAGCCGTGTTGTAGATAGTGATGATAGCCAAGCCGGACAAGGAAATGGAAGCGAATGCGATGCAAGAAAATGTGTAGCTGGCTCAGGCTAGATTCGCAGGTAAAGGGGAAAAAATATCACTGAAGCAATCTTTGCTGAAGGGACCGGTTAGGCAGTAATATATAAAGCTGGCCAGAAGTAAAAAGCAGGTCATATAAAAAAAAATATAATGCAACACAATGCTCATAGATAAAGTTTTTCACGGTTTCGCAGGATATTAAGACCGCAGGTCGCATGTGCGACACAAAGGGTTAAATTTGCGAGTATGCAACAACTATATTTGGTCAGGGGTTCAAGTACGGACAATATAATACGACTATCACACAAGCCCCAAGTACCTGCGTATACTTCGGCAACGCGAGTTATATTTTGATCGCCAATGCTCATCCTGTGTGTACGTCGAAAATGTCCGGTGCATACCTATTTGTGTGCAGTGAAATTTGCCAATCGTCGCTCCTCGACACAAGTTACCGAGATAAGTGCATGAGAGGTATACCGATATCGGGTAAACATAGCCCACGCAAGGGTCGATTGAAATTTCCATTAAATCAATGGGTCGTATGGGAGTTGTTTCATTGAGTTCCATTCTTGCAGCAACCCCTTCTCAAACTGAAATTCCTTTTTGTTTGTATCAAATGGCACAATTCGCCCATTCTTTGTGTGTGGCTGCGTCAACGGTTAAGTGTATGGCTGCGTCAACGGTTAAATACACTCAAGCCTAATAAGCAGGAATCGCTTCACCATTATCGAGGAGTAGCGCGCGTACTAAATGGCTCTGCAGTGTAACCGAATACCAATGCGGTGTCTACGAGATGCTTGCTGTGTGTCTTGGTAAATGTTTATGTTTCGATAAATCCGAATCCGATCAATGCCAGTGCACCATATTCTTGACTTATGCTGTTTCATTTCGAGAACCAAGAACCAAAGAAATTTTTCCAAAGAGGGCGTGCAAATCCTATATTATGGGTGGTGAACTTGACACGTCAACCACAGCGTTCGCGTATTTCCTGCTGGTCTACAATGGCATCTGAAATTATGTAAAAAAAATTGATGGAACGGGCTTCCCCCATATTCGACGCCCAATCTTGGCTTTGAACTCAGGTGTGTCAAAGATATTCGAAAATGAGGGAAGTGAGAATTTTGTTATGTTCTCTATTGTTTTTGTATCACATTGGTAGTACAACTCGACCCATTCTCGTCACTTTTTTGCCTCTGCATTTACGCGCTTCGCGCTTACCATTTCTTTTTTTGCGTTCTTAGAAAATGTGCCAGGTCCAAGGTCGGATTAGGTTTTTACTCCGATCTTCATTAATGAAAAGTGCGGTCCCATAGGCGTGCTCCTGCGCTTGATTTATTTTATGCAGGAAAGCACCACATCCATTCCCCGCCCATTCTCTTTTGCGACTTTAGAAGCGCCGGTATTCGCTGTATTGAGCTGAATTTGTACGGTTTGGGCCACTTAGCATTCAAACTCTTTTTGAGCGACTTCGCTGCGGCTTCAAATTCAAAGGGCCATATTGGAGGTCACATTCCGATACAAATGTGTGCCTTTTCCTGCTTTTATCTTCACATTATTTTATGATATTTACTATCCATTGATTGAGAGAATTCCAAGTATAACAAAGCAAACTGTGTATGCAGATAAATAGGTTTCATTTTTGTTTTTATTTTATTTTTATTTTATTTTTTATCCTCAATTGGGCGGATTGTGTCCGCTGCAACGAACCAGGGTCGGTGTTCACCAATGATTCCCGAGCTTTGTGAGTTATATAGACGCTTGTATTGTGAATCTATATTACGATTCACTGCGTGTAATGGAAAAAAAATAAGAGTCTCCACTAGAAGTATTCATACATCCTTCTGCAGGTGACACTTCCTCGTCCCAGCTTCTCCTGACCTATGTCCACTGGGCTGAGGTTTTCATTCTCCACTTTTTCATCATAAGACACTGAAGGTCCCGTTCTGCCGAGACCCCTTGCACATGCCGAATCTCTGCTAAGTACCCGATTTTTGTCAACCTCTCCTCCTTTAAGCTATCACTTCTGAGGCGTGGACGTGCAGACAAATGCAAATCCGCCTCGAGCGCATGGATGCTATTTCTCTTTGTCAGTGCTTCCACGAGCTCTTGAACATTTGAAAACCTCTTTCAAATTGCCCACTAAAACTTATTTCTTGGCTTGTCCATCGGCTGAATTCCATCCACATTGGGCGTTGAACTATGCGGCAAGAAAGGCAATGGCCAACATGATATGTGGTTACTTCCCTGTATACATACAGTGATTCCCAGAAAAAAGTCACACTCTTCATAATAAGATGTCGCACGCGAGTTTTCTGCTATTCATAACAATTTTTGAAAATTCGGTCTAAAATTTATTTATATTCGTCGATTATATTAAGTATTTCGCTATCTGAAGGTGTCAATTATGCTTAAGTCGTTTGAAGCTACAAACTTAAAAGCATACTTATATAAGTAAAAGAAAATGCGTTTCACGAAATCGAAAGATCGCAAACTGAGTATATCAAATTTGCGGTTCGCATGGTTAGAATACCAAAAAAGGAAGAATTTGGACATGACTTTGACAATAGAAATTAGCCCACCAAATATCGTATAAATTATTGAAATTATAAAGGCTGTTTCTTCAAGCAAAAATCGAAACATTTGACTGAATGTTCAATAGAGTGTTGTGTATTTTCCAAAGGAATCATATTTGCGGCTTCAGTAGTTCTTGTTGACAACGACTCGCAAGCAAGTAATTTTTCACGCTTGAAGTCACTCTTAATCATATGCCGTATTTGTTCGATTGGATTGATTTCTGGTGAATATGGCGGGAAGTAAGGACATCTATAGCCGTGAGCTGCGATCAATTCGGCGATAGTCGCATTCTTGTGGATGCTCGCATTATCCATCACTAAGTAGGCATTGCTGTACCCTGGATACTTGTCTTACACATTTATCACACTTGCAATGAATTGTCTGTAATGGCTCACCTCTGTTCCTTTTGGTGGATAAAACCGCTTTTTATTTTGCCGTGGTCCCATTGGTTTCCTCATACTCAATATAACAACATCCTCGTAGCTAATTGCACCCAATAAAACTGCATCTCTGCTCAGCATTTTAGTTCCAATATTAAGAATTGGAAATTTCATTCGACGAATTGAATTTTCCTCGAAGCAAATTCAGTTTTTCTCAATGCGATTCGGTGAATTCCAAAGGTGAACCTCAAATTTGTAGAGTACGAAGGTCATATTTGAAAGTGTGAACTAAATTTCACTTAATGGTATAATGGAACTGAAGCTTCGCGAATTTCGAGTTCGGAGCTAGTGAGTACGGAAGAGAGTATGGGCGAAGTATACACAGAAGAAGCACGAAATCCGGATATGAGGAGTGCGACTTTTTCCTGGGAATCACTGTATATATAAAAACCTTAATTTGCATATTATTTCGTATCTACAATTAGTGATGCATGGAAGTCGGCTTTTTATTCCGGAATACTGGAAGGAGTTCTATGTCCTTTTTTGCACACTTCCACTAGTGCTTCCTTTTCTACTGGGAAGGTATATTGATATTGGTTTGGTGAACAGTGCGCCATATGCGTGAGTTCAGACTTAAAGTATTACGGTTAGAACCATTTCTTAATAATACATTGGATAGGCTCGATCTGCGCTTGATTAATTTGTCGTACTATACTGAAAAGGGCTAGACTCATAAGATAATTGCTGCATGATATTACGCGTCATACCAAATAGTTTGACAGCATTGCAGGAAGAGCAGAATGTGCATCAATATTTAGGTTTCCATCTTCAATGATGCCCTCACTAATGCACAATTTAATGATTTGGTCCCAGTCTGAAGTAATGACATAGTATACTTGGGCAACAGAGATGAAAAAAAGAGCGATAACCATCCCAAACCACAAGCCAATTAGCTCCAACTTAAAATAGAAAGCAAAGAGAAATGCGAATGGTAGAGCAATGCCATAGTATGAGACCAAGTTAAGGTAGCCGCCAATCTTTTGTCTGCCCTGACCCCTCAAAATTCCACCTGTTGTGCATGCCAAGAAATCGTTGATTTGATAAAGTGCACCCACAATCAAGACTTGTGACGCAATATGCAACACCTTGGGATTGTCGGTGTACAAGGAAGCAAAGAAGTCTCTCAATGAATAGAGGATTATTGCATTAATGACACCAAACACACCCGCCGTGTATATCGCAGCCTTTGTCGCCACTAATAATGCGTTCTTTGAGGCAGCACCCACATACCACGCAATTCTTGTTGATGCAGCAATTGAAATGGCAAAAGAAACCTGATAGAGCAAGACGCAAGTAGTAGAGACGATTGATTGTGCTGCCAACACATCTGTTCCGAATTTAGAAGCTGTAAAGGTTATAATTTCAAATGCAAGCCATTCTGCTTCGACCATCAAGACACCAGGGACAGATAAATCAGTCATTTTCTTCCAGTTCTGGAAGTATTTCTTGTCCAAGAGCGAAAGCAGTGGCCAGCATTGATATCCATCAACATAAATGGTATATGCTAATAAAAAGAAGCACATCAACCAGTCAGAAATCACGACAGATAATGGGGCACCCAAGAACCCTATTCCGATATTTTTGTCCCAGACGAGCAAATAGTTCAAAAGCGCATTCAAAGGCGCACACACGAGCAAAACGTAAGTCGAAGCATGGAAGATGCCCTGCGCCTGCAAGTAGTGCTTCAAGTTCTCAAATATAATAAAGCCAGGCAATCCAAGAGACAATACTTGCAAGTATTGGCTAGCCAATAAGGCCAAGTCCTTCTGCGTGTCTCCAACCAAGTATGTAATTATAGGCTTAGAGAAGAACACCCACAAGATGAGCATGGGGATGTACAAAATCATGAGCAAGTAAGTACATCTGACAAGGTATAAGCCTACCGTATTGTAGTCTTTCCTTCCGTATGCCTGAGCGCACAATGTGTCCAAGCATGTGGAGACACCCTGAATGATCGCATAGCCACTGATGTTCGCCGTCATGGAAGACAACGAAACAGCCGCCAATTCGGTAGATCCCAATCTTCCAACGGAAAACACAGACGCCACCGTAAGGGAGTACTGCAACAAAAAGGTTACCACAAGTGGCGCCGAATACTTCAACAACACTGTCACTTCGGTTGACAAGTTGGTTTTCGCTTCCGCCAAAAGCACATCGGAGTGTTGCGACAAGATGTCGCTAACACTGGCAGTGGTAGAAAAATTGGAGCGTGCAATGGCAAGAGAGTGGCCATATGAAGCATTCGACCTTGTATTTGAGAGTGTGTTATCCTCTAGGGAGGTTCTGGAGCGCTTTTGCGATAAGTTGAAGTGTGATGGGATATGGGTTGTGCCAGCAGAAACAATAGACGCTCTCCTCTTTTGTACGTAGGCTATGAATTCATCCTCGGTGACATCTATCGAGTCATGCAGTCTGGATGTTAAAAGACCTGTGGTTTCGCCTGAATCAGCCATGCCAATTGGAGTAAGTACGTTGGTGTGGTAGATATAATCGCGCCGGGTCAAAGTCAACGATCGCGCCGGCGCGTTGATTAGCCTATCTGGGAATGCACAATAATATGATAAGGGCCTATCGCACAAACTTTGTTCGCCTCATTTTTTTCCTCGCTGAAACCATTGGCTCAAGCCAGGGCGGCTATTTTTTAGACTTTTGGCTGGGGTAATCTCCGAGCCCGTATCTTTTGCCCTAATGCGAGATGAGACACTACAAGGAGGTGCTCCCGTGCGACTGGTATCGGTCAGGATTGGAACCCCGGAAACATGGTGCTCTATACCACTACTCTGCCATATATTGCTCACCTGATATCTATACATCATTTGACACGAATATATCACACGTCTGAATCACAGACCCTGTGTTCGAACATGTCAATCAGAACTTACCTCTCAACAAATTGATCGCCATGTCCTTTCCAGTGAACCAAGCAGTTCTGGCAAAGGAATACGCATCCAACGTCAGTGACGCAAACAGGACAAATCCAAATGGCAACATAGCTGGGATCCAACCTTGGGCCAATTCAAGCGCAAAGCCTCCGTCGTTGAACACGTACTGCTTGACGTCACCTCTTTGCAAGTGGTGTTGGTCACCTGGAAGATACTCCTCTGCGACAACAGCATTGGCACTAGCAGCAGTTTGCTTTCCGGTCAAAATAGTGAAGTAGTCGTCCGCGTAGTGAACGCCAGTATGACCCTCAGTGCCAACAGCAGTACCGAAAAAGATCAAGTATTCGGTAATCGAAGCATGCAAGATGAACATGGTTCCCATGGCACCACCGGCGTTGTTGAACATCCAGTCATCCCAGTTGAAGTCGTTGACAATACCTGGGTAGACGTTTTGGATCTTTGGGGCCAAAGTAGACATAATAGCAGAGGCATTTCCATCTGGGTGCTCGGCCAAAGTTTCTTTGACCAACGATTGCAAAACAGCAGGGTCGAACACAAACTGGGAGGGAAGCCAAGTCTTGAAGCTTGCCTCGAGAACAGCGAGAACCACCACGACAATAGAGAAAAGTTTGATCCACATGCTGGTATGGTTTTCAATTGACGATTTTGAACCGGCTTTATATTTTTTCACACAGGAATATACGAGATGCGGATTTAACCTTGTTCTCTATACGACACGACAGTGTACGAGCACGCAAAGGGAAACAACAGCTTTACCCGAGAGATAGAGTAAGTGCTCCGTTATTGTTCTTTCCTTGTAGCCCATTTGCTCGGTCTGAAGCGTGTTTGCCTCATGCTACCTGTGGCGCGTCGTAGATAAAATGTAAGATATTGTTCAAAATCATGGATTTTCGAGAAGCGACCCGGACACCGTTTCCTTTCTCATTCTCAACATAGATATCCCAGTGAGTTATAATGTATGTTGCGTTTTTGTTCAAAGGAAGTGTTTCCAATTAATTGGCACCCAAGAACTCGCCCCAATCCATGCACTGCGCAATCTATCTACACGACTCTTCAACTCCACAAAACTCTCACATCATTTCCACACCTCCACACATGTCTACCGATTTGATTCAAGCGCTAGGGAGCGAAATTAGTGTGGAGTCCCTCGTGAGCTTATGCCAAGGTTTCTTTAAATCGGTCTCGACCAAGAAAATTGATTCTCACGTGCTTATATCACAACTTCCACAAATCACCGATCCGCAGAAGGGAACAGTGGTGACCTTACTAAAGTTGGAATTGCTGATTTTCCACACCTCTCCGGTGAATCATAATGAAATTCAACACTACTTGAAGTCTCTAGAGTACCTCAACTTCAGTGACCAAGAGTCAAGGGACGCACTTTTGCTCAAAGGGAAGTATCAGGACTTGCTTACAGATTACAACATATGTTTTTCTGATTCATCAAAACGTCCAAGATTAGTGGACTTGATTAACAAGAAGCTAAATATCTTGAAATTGGTATCCTCAAGTGAACAATTGACTGGGGACTTGCAGTTCAAGATTCTCCTATTCTATCTTCTCAGCGAGGCTGATTTGCGAAAACGCAATATCTACCACTATCTCAAAGAAGAGGGGTTTTTTACCAAGAATTGCGGTGAAATCATTGAAAGATATGTGAATTTCACTACCGGTAAATCGCTCATCCCATTGTATATCTACCATGATTTCGTGGAGCATTTGACCACTCATTACTCGTTGTTCAAGTGTCTATTTGCTCGATATCGTGTGCCTATCCTCGAATATCACTATGAAAACAATATTCAGAGGCTTCCGAGGTGTTTCAAGTCCATAACATTTTCCAGAATATCCTCTCTAATATCTGATCAGGGATTAAAAGTTGACTTCGAGGATTTAGTCTTTGGGATGATCGTGGGTAGACAACTTCCAGACGGGACACACATTGACCAAATGAAGCAATTGGTTATTTTCGGTGCCAAAGTTGAGAAGCATGATCCTATGAACAGCCGGATTAAACGAATTGGCGAAATGGTTGACTCGTTAGCTACTTAGAAATATAATTGGCAGGTGGGTTTATTTTTGATCTAGTCAAACTTGCTGTACTCTGGCTTCCAGTATTGTCTCAACAGTGGGTGAGACTTTCCGTTAGCAGTAATCTTCTCCACTTCCTCAGAAGTCAACTCGAAATCAAAGATATTCGAGAACTGGGCAATTCTCTCCTGCTTAGCCGACGTAGTGACAGGCAAGACGCCTCTTTGGAGCACCCATCTCAACAACACCTGTGCCGGCACCTTGTTGTACTTGGAGGCCAAGGTGTCCAAGTATTCGGTAAATTCGCCTGCTTCGCCCTTGACGATAGGACCCAAAGGACTGTATGCCTCGATCAAAATGCCATTCTTCTGGCTGAATTCCACTACGCCTGGGGTCTGGTTCTGCAAGTAGGCATTGAACTCGATTTGGTTGATCACAGGCTTGATTTCAGCAATCTCAAGGATGGCCTCCAAGTCCTCCACCGCAAAGTTGGAAACTCCGATGTTCTTGGCCAAACCGTCCTTCACTGCCTTCTCCAAAGATTTCCACGCCTCTTGCAAAGTGAATCCGTGGCTCTCCTTAGTGATAAAGGGCGAGTGGAGCAAATACAAGTCAACATAGTCGACCTTCAACTCATTCTTCAAATGGTAGGACAAGGAGTCGTATGGGAGGCCGTGCTTGGACATCAACTTGTGGCTCGCGTCACCGGCAAAGTATTTATCGGTCAAAAAGATATTCTTGCGGTCAACACTGGCAATTGCCTCGCAAATCTCTTTGTCGGTATTGTAAATCTCAGCACCGTCGATATGGACGAATCCGTTGGACAAGGCGGTCTTCAAAGCGTTCACCACATTAGCATCCACCTCATCACGGCCGAGTTTGAACCACTTGGTGCCGACACCATATGCCACCGCTGGAATTGAGTTGCCGTTAGATAATTTGAATACGTTATTGGAAAGAGACATTGTTCTGTCTGTAAGAGTTGCTCCTGGTCAGTACCAAGGGTGAGGGGACGGTTGATTTATATACTGTGCATGCACCCCACCCGCTGACAAATGTGGCTTAGGGAAAAAGGAAACCGTGGCTTCGTCTTGATCGACCGAAGAAAGATATATACAATTCAGCTACCCACATATTGAGCTTCCCTGGCTTTGAGAATTAATCTTACCTCCCCATATTCTTTCGGGGGGACTGGTGTGGAGCAGCACTTGGAACCAAGCCCATGAGGTGCAGGCACCTCTTGATGATTCGGTTTGCCGGACCGAACGGTTTAACTGCAGTCTACGATCAACGAGAACTGTTTTTGGGAACTCTTACGGAATTTTCTTGTTCGTTATTGGATCTGAGATGTTCTTGGGTCGTACAAATCTCTGTTTTGATGCTCTTTTAATGAACGAATTTGCTACTCGTGGTTGTGTCTTGTACGTCACACTGCTTGTACGGCCTTAGCGACTCGCACACCGAAGTGGTCTCCCGACAGCGGCGTTGGAGTTTTCTCTCTAGCATTAAAATGGGCCTCTTCTTTCCTCTCGAACACTACAATGGTAGCCTTGTGAGTCTCTTCAGCACGAATGTGCTACACTAATCAAGTACGAATGCAGTAGATCTTCTTCTGTCTATATAATGATACATTGAGGGGCACGCGGCCCGAAGTAGAAGGAATTAGGTAATAAAGCAGAGGTGGGATGAAATTAGACAAACGTCACATATGCAATCGAAAGTTTCATGACAGGCATGTTCCTAGTAATATCCCAGACCAAGCTGCAATAAGGATTTGGCCACAGAGAAGCTGCTGGGAGTTCCCATGCTATTGTGCCTGAGCGGAGAGGATCCCAATACGTCCTCCTTGCCCTTATTCAAGTCGGCGTACGACTCGTCAATTGTTTCATCAATGGTTTCATCGCTATTGGATGTTGCCCCGTTTTGGAGGATGATTCTAGACGTGGCCTTGATGGGCGTTTTTAAGATCTTATGCACCGAAGGAAGCCGTTGGATCGCGTTCGAAAGCGGAAGCGGTTGGGGGTATGCGTTGTGGAATGACGACAGGGGCTTAATGTGGAATAAACGCAAGTTGTTCGTGTTTTTGCGCGATGCTATGGTGTTCAACAGTGGGAGCTTGGTGGCGGTCTCCTGCTTTTTTAAATTGCGGTTGGCAGCGGTAACGAAGGTCCGAGGGGCAGGTGCCTTGGACTTCGAGACGCGGATGGTAGGTGAGGCGGCAGTCGTCGCGTTTTTCTTCAGCTTGAGCTTGTAGAATGCTAGTTGTAACCGAAGCTTCAACTTTGTGGCGGCTAAATCAGCCTTGACGTTTTTGTTGTTGGAGATTTTGTATTCGGAGAAGCTTTCGAGTTTACGCACCGGGGCAAATCGTGTTTTGGATGGCAAAATCACGCTGGCCGATTTGGTCAAGCCAAAGTTGGGGCCAAAAGGCGCCAACGGCAACGATGTCAACAGACCACCTTTTGCCTTGCGCAACGGCGAGTTGATATTGATGTTGATAGGTGCCAAAGCCACCCTTTTCGATGGAGTGGAGGACGCAGGCATAAGCGAAAGTGAGTGTGTGCTGAGTTGAGGAATTGGGGGTTAGTGAGTCCTTTTGGATGTGGACAGCAAGACTATGCTAGGAGCGTGGTGGGATATGAACGATCGAGGTGTTTTAGTAGAAGCAGAGCGTGGACGCCATGTATGTTTAAGAAAAAAGAGGTCGCGTCTTGACTAGGCAAATACAAGACTAAACAATGCCAAATCAAAACAGAGTGGTCGTCTATACAAGCAACCAGTGACAAAGTGACTAGCGTGCGCGAGAATTGGCTAAATGCGCACCTGTAGCGTGTCTGTTTGTTTGTGGACTGTACATAGCCTGTTTACATGGCCCGTAACGGGTAGGTGTAGTGCCGGGGCTGGTATCCAGGAGAGGAACTTCGGCCTCATTTCACGAGTTCAAGCGGGTTAAACCACCGATGGCTAGTTGTATGCCCCAATGTGCCACGCTTCTTCAAAAGAAATAAAAATCTTTGTCTTGTCAAAACCCAACGGGAACATTTTTCGAGTGTCGGAGCTCGCATCTGCGCGCTTGCAAATTGGACTCGTATTGATGCACGGCCACGGCATAATATGTGACCAACGATGCGCGACCAACCAACAAAATCCATCTGCCTGAGCCTACTCGTGACCCCCCGCCAATAGAAAGTGGCAGCGTGTACAGGTATTGACAAGAGAATTCGCGCCTATTCTTATGCTGTTTCCTCATTAGGTGATGAAGAGCGGGTGTGGCTGTTTACTCGCAAAATAGCCTTTCAGGTACACGACAAGTTTCATTTCGCTTTGATGCATGGTACTAGATATGAGCCCGTAACTGGTTTGTGGTCAAAGAAATAACAATGGCCCTAACTATCAATTACCCTGGTCTACTTATTCGCCTCGCCCTCTTTCTCTTTTTGGCATGCGTTTATTCGTTTTATAGTTCTGTCAACTGATCCTGCGAGAGGCTGCAGGTTGCGATCTTCGTCAGGCATTGAGGTCATAGTGTGCATGAGCTGCTGCGAGTTGTTAACTCAATAGTGCGATCTACGTGACCGTCAAAGATGACAGTTGAATCCCGATGTAAACCTGAGCACCTCCCTCTATCATTAAAATTCAAGCAAAGAAGAGGAACGAAATGTGAATCCCACCTATTTAATGTAGTATTTGAATCCCAATTTTACCTTCTTTTCTTTTTTTACTTCACTAAGTATCATGTTATGATTTTGTCAGTATTTGGTAAACTGAACAAAAATGTTCAAATTAAAACGCGCTCAACAGTAAAAGAAATACCCAAACAAAGAAACACGTTCAAAAGAGTGCACAGACAAAAACTGCTGCTAAAAACCCCATCAATCGAACCGTATCATTCTTTATCAAACCCGAAAGGCCAAGCGGTCTCGTAGACTATTGGGTCGAGCCTCATTTTTATTACATCGGTCATGGCACGATCCATTTATATGCACCACGCTCCCGATAAGCCACAAACCACCTTATCGCCACATACTTCATCTCCCTATTGTCAATGAGCTTGAGAAGTAAGCTCTCATCTTTGCGGGAGTATTTGACGCCTATAAACAATGAATCGAATTTTCGCAAAACAGGCGAGGTTTCACCTGAGGAATTTGTAAAAGCCGGGGATTACTTGGTTTACAAATTTCCGACCTGGTCTTGGGGAACATGCCCTCCACAGCTCCAAAAGAAGTTTTTGCCGGCTGAAAAGCAATTTTTGGTCACCCGCCACGTTCCTTCATACCAACGTGTCGCTACGGCATTGCCGGACTTGGTAGATTGCTCCGATGAAGAATATGAACAGGATAGTGACAGTGAGTGGATTCCACGGGTGAATACAGGGGGAATCAATGCGTTGAAGCAAGAACAACAGCAGCAACTGTGCCAACAAGATTTGGACGACTTGATGGATGATAATGTGGAAGATGAGTTGGCGGAAGATGACATCGACGAGTTTACCCAGATTAACCTGGACCAGCTGACCCTCCGCAAGTATGACCTCTACATCGCATATTCTACATCCTATAGAGTACCCAAGATGTACTTGGTTGGATTCAACGCAAATGGTATTCCACTATTGCCCGACCAGATGTATGAGGACATCGCAGGCGATTACAAGGACAAGACCGCCACCATCGAGAATTTGCCGATGTCCTATAACACCACATCGGTTTCTATTCACCCTTGTAAACACTCTTCGGTGATGAAGGTATTTATGAAACATGCCAAGGCCAAGGCCAATAAGACGCGAGGTGACTTGACGTCTCATATGGAGGCGTTGGAGTTGCGGGACAGTTCCAACGAAGATGACGATGAGGGCATACGGGTGGACCAGTACCTAGTCATATTTCTCAAGTTCATTGCCAGCGTCACGCCGGGAATAGAGTATGACTTCACCACCGACGCTCTTTGAACAATCTTTAAGATTGCCGTTTGTATTGTCTATGGCTATTGTCGATATATTGAACAGCGTCACGATGTATCGTAGAAATTCTCTAGAGGATCGAATAACTATTCCTTTTTTTTTTTTTTTTGTTCCCATTTTTAACGTCTTAATTGCCTTTGACGTATTGTCCTTTATCTTTGCTGTTCCGACCGTTGCGTCCGCGCAACTGCTAATCATCAACCACACGCTAATCATAGACAAACTAAACAATGACTGGGAGACTTCACAACAGGAAAAAAAAGGTGCCGGAAGCAGAAAAACAGATAGAAGAGTTTACCGGCGAAGATATAATCCAACAAACCACGGCCAATGACGAATTGCCATCCGTTTCTCGTTCACATTCCAGACACTCTCGTCATAAGAAAGCCCAGGACAAAAATGACATGAAAAAGAAATTGTACCAGACGAGAAGGGCCACATTTGTCCTCGGTGCCGTTATAGGTCTTTTGATCACTATTATTATTACCGCCCTTTCCGCGGACGATATCAAATCTGAATTGGACAAATTGGTGTCATATGACTCCATGAGCGACTTGTTCGACGATTGGAAGGGGTCGTTACCCCAAGGCATCCTGCTGATTTTGGACTCAGATGCGCGTAAGAAAGAGGGTGAGCTCCATGGATCAGCTGAATCCTTCTCTGCTGGAAGGAGAATGAAGAAAATGTATAACCTCACCGAGAAATACAACGTGGTATTAGTTCCTGGGGTGATTTCGACGGGCATTGAGTCATGGTCTATAAATGATGAAGGCGATTGCCCTTCAACTCCCCACTTCAGAAAGAGATTATGGGGCTCATTCTACATGTTGAAGACAATGGTGTTGGATAAGGCTTGCTGGCTCAAACACATCAAGCTTGACCCGGAGACGGGTCTCGACCCACCTAACATCAAATTGAGGGCGTCGATGGGATTTGACGCCGCAGATTTTTTTGTAGCGGGCTACTGGATCTGGAACAAGATTTTACAGAACTTGGCGGTCATCGGCTACGGGCCCAATAATATGATTAGTGCGGCATATGACTGGAGATTGGCTTACCTTGATTTAGAAATTAGGGATGGGTTTTTTAGCAAGTTGAAATTGACGGTGGAAACGTCCAAAAGATTGAATGGGGAAAAAACCTATCTTGTCGGCCATTCTATGGGCTCGCAGGTTATTCTTTACTTCATGAAATGGGTCGAGGCAGAGGGCCCGAATTATGGCAACGGAGGGCCCGCTTGGTGTAATGAATACCTTGCTGGCTTCATTGACATCAGTGGATCTCTTTTAGGTGCACCCAAGGCAATCTCCGCTTTGATTTCCGGTGAAATGAAAGACACAGTCCAATTGAACCAGTTGGCAGTATATGGGTTAGAGAAATTTTTCTCCAAGAAGGAAAGAGTTGATATGCTCCGTACATTCGGCGGTATTCCATCTATGCTTCCTAAGGGTGGTGATGTTATTTGGGGAAACAGTACTTCTGCACCCGATGATCCCACCAACCAGCTTAACACCAACGTGTCCAATGTTGAGATAAGCGGAAGCAAAGACCAGAGCTTCGGTTCTTTCATTAGATACAGAGGAAAGTCTAACCGGTCCGTCGAGATTACAGGTATTCAAGAGGCAGAGAAAGACTTATCAATGGAGGGCAGTATTGATTTGCTTCTCGATACATCTCCGAAATGGTTCAGCAATAGAGTCTCAGAACAATACTCGTTCGGAATTTCCAAGACCAAGGAAGAGCTCGAGGCCAACAATCACGATCACCTGAAATGGGCCAATCCTTTGGAAATCAGTCTCCCCAACGCCCCAGATATGAAGATTTATTGTTTCTACGGCGTGGGTAATCCCACCGAGAGAGCATACACCTACCGCGAAGATCCTACTTCAGGATTACCGCTCGTTATCGATACTGAAAGCGACAACCCTGTGTACTTTGGTGACGGCGATGGAACGGTTTCTTTGATGACCCACGCAATTTGCCATGAGTGGCAGAAGGAAGGATCGAGATTCAACCCTTCCGGAATGGAGGTGAAAATCGTGGAGATCAAGCATGAGCCTGATAGATTTGATATCAGAGGCGGAGCAAAAACAGCGGAGCATGTTGATATTCTTGGTTCAGCAGAGTTGAACGAACTCGTACTCAAAGTGGTTGCGGGCCATGGCCAGTACATCAACAATACCTATGTTTCGGAGCTACGCCAAATAGTCCAGGGCCTTGACATATAGGTGCGGTGTTTGTATACACAATGCTCGATCATCAGATAGGGTGAGCATTTCAGACATAGACTTACTTATGAACCACTCACCCATTGCACTGGATAACACATCGGGTAGCACGTGTAAGTTCTGCGGCATCCATTTCAAATCCAAGGGAACATATGGCCGACATCTAGATTCACGCAACGGCGATGCCAACCACCCACCGGAGGAGATTGAGAAGCTCCGGGCAAACGTCATTCGGCGAGGCAAGAGTAGGCCGAAGGAAAGCGTAGACATTGCAAAGCAAAAGAAACGACTTTTGGCCAAGGCCCACAACAGCAAGGACACGGTTCAAGAAAAGAACAAGCTTCGGCGTAAGGAAAGAGATACCAGGATCAAAGCCAAGCTCAAGGCAACCGAGTGGTTTCTACACAAGTTAGCGAGGAATCCCGACGCCACTGAAATCTCCACACTCAGTGGCTTTGTGGCGATGTTTCTTCCTCCGCAGAAATGGCCATCGTTCAACCAGGTTCCAGAGGAGAATGAGTTCAAGCAGGTATTAGCCATCGTGTCGCAGCTGGGAAGCGCGGCCAGCAACAAGCTTTATCAAACATTCACCGATTGGAGGATGCTCGACCCAGCCACAAAACTTGAACTTTGGAGAAGAGATACCTATTCTGCGGCACAGACGGCCTTGGGCGAGTTTAGCTTCCATGCGCTATGTAGCGCGCCCCAATTACTACAGGAGAAACAGAATGAATTGTACGAGAATTACACACAAGGGGATGTTCTCGAGTTAATAGCTAGCCAGGACGATCGAGACACATAGATCACAAACCCAATTGCATCACGGCCCCCCTGGCAATATTGTAAACCCGTAGCACTCGGATGGACCCGGTGGCCCATACTTAGAACGCGTCTGGCACAGAAGAAGTGTTGAGAGGGGCATGCGCGGATAGGGACCACCTGCGATTCTATCTGCACACCGCAACGCTCATATCAACAACGCAGTGGAGAACGTTCTTAGCTACAGATAACAAAACGGCCATGAGGTATGCACAGGACTCGAACCCAGGCAATGGTGAACCTCACCACCCAATGGTTTAAACCATAACTAACATATCTAGTGGAAGATTCGTCCGGGCGTCGAAGTATAGACACGTTTTCGGCCAAGCGGCTAAGAAGGAATTGTGTTACGAAAACTTGAAGGTTACCAAGAATGCGTGGGATTCCAACATCATCAACACCAACGGAAAATACATTGCCGTCAATTGGCAAGCTTCCGGGGGTGGTGCTTTTGCAGTAATTCCTCTTTCGGAGGTGGGAAGAGCACCAGATACCGTGCCTTTGTTCCGTGGCCACAAGGCTCCTGTTTTGGATACCGCATTCAACCCTTTTAACGAGCAACAGGTGGTGAGTTGCTCTGAAGATGGAAAGATTTTGGTGTGGGATATCCCTGAAGACTACTCTTTCCACAACTACAGTGATGCGGATGGAACCGTCTTGGACATCAGCGAGCCAACCAGAGTACTCGCCGGCCACACAAAGAAAGTGGGCCATGTGGAATTCCACCCTTGTGCGGAAAATGTCTTGGCGTCTTGCTCTTTGGACTACACCGTTAAGATCTGGAACATTGCCACCGGGGAAGCGGTGATCACATTGAAACACGATGACTTGGTCACCTCGTTTGCGTTCAACTACAACGGTAGCCTCTTGGCCACCACTTCCAGAGACAAAAAGTTGAGAATTTGGGACGTCAGAAGCGGCACCGTCATTTCTGAGGGTCCTGGCCACACCGGTGCAAAGCCCTCCAGAGTGGTTTGGTTGGGAAACACCGACCGTATTTGCACCACAGGTTTTTCCAAGTGGTCCGATAGACAGGTTGGTATTTGGGACGTGGAAGATATTGCCAAGGGACCAATTAATGGTTTCTTGGTCATCGACTCCTCCTCCGGTGTGTTGATCCCTCTCTTCGATGACTCAACCTCGATCTTGTATTTGGCAGGAAAGGGTGATGGTAACATTCGGTACTACGAATACGACAACGATGAGGTGTATGAATTGTCGCAATACACTTCCACCGATGCTCAAAGAGGCTTCGCATGTACCCCTAAGATCCGGGTCAACGTGCACGAGAATGAAGTATTAAGATCTTTCAAGACGGTCAACGATTATTCGATCGAGCCCATATCCTTTATTGTTCCTAGAAAGTCAGAATTATTCCAAGATGATATTTACCCAGATGCGCCATCTGATAAGGCTGCGGTTTCCGCTGAAGACTGGTTCGGAGGGAAAAATGTTAATGGCCCATTGTTGGTGAATATGGAGACTGTTTTTGATGGCACTGCCGCTGAAGTGAGGGAATCCGCTCCTGCGGTAAGTATCTCTGAGAAGAAGAAGGCAAGCTCTCCCGTTCCTGAAGCCACAAAGTCGGTTTCTTCTTCCCCCGCCAAAACGACATCAAAGCCCGAACCAGTCAAAACTGCTGATTTCACCAGCCTGCCACCTAAAATTCAAGTGGATGATGTCTTGAAGGGCTCTGGGAAAGTGGATTCTCTTCTTAGTAAGGTTGTCGATGAATCTGACGACGAGGATGCCCAAAGAATAGAAGAAAGCAAGGATGAGGGATGGGAAGAAGTGAAGATTCCAGAGATCAAGACTGAACCAAAGGTCGAACAAAAAGTTGAATCCAAGGTGGAGCCAAAGGTCGAACCCAAGGTGGAGCCAAAGGTCGAACCCAAGGTGGAGCCAAAGACTGAACCAAAGGCCGAGCCAAAGATCGAGCCAAAGACCGAACCAAAGGCTGAACCAAAAACTGAACCAAAGGAAGCTGAATCGAAGGCTTCAACGGGGGGTGCAGGTCAACCAACTTTGAGAGCTACCGTCGATAAACTTGCGAAGCTCGTCGAAAGCTTGGAAGGCCAAGTCTCGAAATTGGTCGGCGCGAACATTGAAAAGAATGATAAGATTGAACTGTTAGAGAAAAAAATTGACCAGCTTCTTCAAAAGTGAGATTACAATTGCTGTGCAAATAGATTTATGTCATATATTTAAACCTAGTCTCTTTTAATATCGTAGAACTTCCTGAAAATCAAGGTAGCAAGATTCTCTGTATCAAACTTAACCATTCCATTAAACATTTCCCAGTTTTTCTTCTTTTCGTACTGATGATCCAATAACTGATCCAAACTAATTGTCCCGCATGCCCCAGGGATTGTTGCTAGCCCATCAGCAGCTTCTATAACAAAAACCGATTGCTTATGGCAACTGAACATAAAGTGAAGCTTTGAAGACGTGGCATATTTTTGTTGAAGCTCTCCGCCAAAGTCCCGAATGACATCTTGATCAAGAAGCTTTTTTGCGGAGTACTTATATGATCCGAACTTAGGTAGTCTGTTGCTTTTTTTCAATTGGCGATGATAAAAGTATTGCTTGCTGAAAACAGGAATAATATTGAAAATTTTCTTCTCTTTTGGTTTGAGCTGTAACTGACTGAGTACATCATCAATGTGCTTGTTGTAGTCGGTTAACTGTCTTTTCAAGAATCTTTCTTTCTCTTCCAACTTGTGGATGGTTTGCTTCGCAATCTTGGTCTGCTCTGAACGATTTTGCCGCTGTGTATCTTTAGTCTTGATATCAACCACGATCTGGTTCAAAAGCTCCTGAAACGAGTTCTTTCTAGAAACTTGACCGAGCCGTTCCAACAGGATGATGACCTTTAATGCCAACATTTTGAGTTCGACATAGGTCATATTCTGCACATCACCTAAGTACGAGCTTCTGTATGGGTTAACCTTTGAAGCTTTTTTGAGGTCGGATTCACTGGCAATTATCTCCTTAAAAATAATTTCGTGAGCGGGTTTGATTCCATGAATGAATAATTCCAATAAGTCATTACCTTCTTCAACCCTTATGATATATAGCAAACACCTCTTAGCCTGAGAAAACAATGTCTTGGTTTTTGAATCAGCCACAGTGTCTTCCTTAGTTACCGGACTCAAGCTCAAAGTGAAGTTACCCAATTCTGTCAAACCGACATAATCATCGGCACTGTCCGCCAATTGACAGAGCTTTTCAACGACAGAACGAAGCTGATCGTCTAAGCTTGGTGCCATCATCTCAATATTAGGACGAATTATTTTTTCAATGGAAATCATTTCTGCTACCTTCATGGTAAGCTGGGGCCTTTCATGAGAAACAATATCATCATACTCATTCATTTCGTATTCAGTTTCCAAGTCCTTCACAGCAATAATCTCACGAATAATCGATCTAGTGTATTCAACGGACGAGGTCACGTAGTCATTGAGGGGCTTCATAAAGTTGTCATTAAATGGCCTCATAGAAAAAACTTGCAAAAGAGCCCTATTCAAATACTTCAAGTTTTCGGCCGCAATAGGCTCTGAACGAGAGCCGAAAGCACGTTTCATTGAAAAACCATAGTTTTCAGGGGAATAAAAGATCGATCCGACGTAATGCTTGACAAAAACAGCCCCTGCCACAGCCAAATGATGCCGGTCACTTTGATCTGGGAAGTGTAGTTGCGAAACTTGGTAAGCCTTCTTAGCCAAAATTCTAATGTGAATAGGAAGTTTCGGAATGGAAGCACGGAGAATTTCAATCAAGTCAGTGACCGAGTCCCGAAGAGCCATCAAATTTTTAACAAATGCATCAGACACTTGTGGATCTCTAATAGCATCTTGGGCCAAAATGGTCTCCGCCATATCTGACTTACCGTATGCCCTAATTTCCTGCTCTCGCAACTGATGGTGAATCTTGGACGGATCAGATTCAAATGATAATTCATCGTCATCAATAACAGCCGCGACCACATTTCCGATCAAAGATTTCAAATGCATCCTTTGATAGACGTGGTTATTGAAGTCAAAAAGGAAGTCGACCCAGAAAGCATGCTTCATTTTGGTGATCTCAGCCACATTAGTGGCATGCTCGATATCAACTTCCATCAAAGAACAGACAAATTTTAAAAAGAAGTATTCGACTCTCGAGGGTGTGTTCACAGTTCCATGTTGAAGAGGGTAAATCAGGGATATGGTCTCTTTTAATTCGTCTGTAACATCGTCCTTCCCCTTCAAAGCATGATTTTCGTAAAGACGAGTCCAGTAAGAAGATTTAGTTTGTAAGAAGTAAAGCATCGACAGATAGAGTTCTATCCTCTTCTTCGCCGATGCACTCAATTTATCCATACCCTGAGAGCCAAAAGTTTTGGAAACAATAGGCTTGTATGTTTTGAATCTGTTGCTGTTCTTCATAAAATCTTCAATGGTGATTTTGTTCTTATCCAACAACCCCAATTTTATATCCAAGTTTTCAATCTGTAGTTCCAATTCTTCATTTTTCTTAGATTTTTCAAAAATATTATCCTTTAGGTTGTTCAATTCAATTTCTTCCTGATAGTCCAAGCCACTGTCAGAGAGGAGATGAGCAAATTTACGCACAACACCGAGAGGAGGGTTTTTCATATTGATCAAAGCCTTGTACGCATTTTGAGTGTACTTGCTCTTGAGAATCGACTGGGCTTTAATAAGCAAGTCCAAATGATCTTGGTAATGATCTCTCATTGATCTCAACTGAGATTGAATAATATTTGCCCTAATCTTTGATTGTATCGACACAATATCACCAACATGTTCATAAATGCATTCCAAATCTTCCTCTCTTCTGAATCTGAGGAGGATGCCACGAAAAATAGATTGTATTGGCACGATCTCAGATGCAGAAACATAGTCGATCACCGCTTTTTTGTAGGAAATGGTCTTTCTCACTTTGTTTCCTCTTACTTTCGCAAAGAGGTGATCAATTTTGGCATCTTCGCCCAACAAGGTGATCAACACGTTATTGCAAAGTCGAGTACGCAATATTCCGCCTCTAGCAATGCTTTGGACATCTCTAACTACCAAGCGCAGCATGTTGATACCCTTGAGATAATAACGTACCTTATTTCTAGCTTGACCACCTCTCACGATCGCTTGCACTTGTGTAAGACCCTCCGCTTCCAGCAAACGAGACACAATATTATTGTTCGTGTTTCTGCGGTAAAGATTTCTCCGAATAATCGACTGAAGTGCTAAAATTTCTGGTTCAATATTATCCCGGTTACTAGCAACAGCAACAGTTTTTGAATGAATATTCATAGATCTCAACCGACTTTGAATTTCAAGAATTTCGGGCTCATTATCCCTTAAAGTACTCTTAATGTGGCCGAAGCTCTTTCTCAAACGATAGCCTCTAAGTATGTTCTGAAAGTTCAAAACGGACTTAATTTCGGTTTCATTAAACGAGTAATTGCGGTACGTTCTTGAGATTTTTCCACGAGCCAAGCATTGCAACTTTTCGATCGAATGGCTATAGAGGAGCAATTCATCTCTATGGCGATGTACCGTTCTTTTTCTCAATAGCTTACCTCTGATGGCTGAAAACAAGTCGGTGAATTCACTGTCGTATGATTTCAACATGATCTTATCCACAAACATGCGGTAACGGAATAACGAACCTTTTGAGAGAGCTTGGAGCATGACCACATTTAAAACATGATCCTCCAATTCTGGGGTATAGTATTTGGCCTCTTTGTCCAATTGAAACTTTGTAGTAGACAGCCCGGGCAAATCAATTGGCATAGTGTTGGTCAATGAGTCACGGGAGCGGTTTCTCAGCGGCGAGCTGAGAGCCGAGTGATTGGAGGGAAAAAGGTCTGGCTTCCTGACACTATTCAATTCAAAATTAGAAGCATTGAAAGTAGATGCTCTCGTGTCCCTAAATGGATTTTCATCCAGCGGAGAAGCTGGCGCAGCTGGGATTTCCTTCTCAGGCGAATGCATGCTCCCCATTTTGGCCCTGGCCCCGTAACTCCTAGGAGGCGAGCTTGGCTGACCCGATTCAGCACTGGAAAAATTGGGCAAGTGCCCATTTTTTAGCGATCTAGTTGCCGTCTTAATATCGGCGTCATCAAATTCAATTTGGCCGACCAAGTTGCCCATTGGCGGGTACCCAGGGTTGAGTTGGCAAATCCTGTGGCTTATGGCATGCAAACAATACCAAACTTTTGGCACATCTTTTGCTTCGTAAAGATCAGTGAGCTCAAACCGAAATAAGTCAGGGACTTCCAAGAAGTCTAGTAGCTGGAAAAAGCGGTTGATATTCTCGGTATGTCTGAACTCGAGCTTGGCATCGTTAAGGTAGACAGACTTTTTTGTTGGTAGAATGACATTGGCCAACTTGGCCAAATATGTGCCCTTTCTTATATGGGAGATGAGTTCCACGGGGCTCTGAGGGATTGGTTCATCCAAAATAACCTGCAACCACTCTTTGATCGCTTGAATGCGGCACAAGTATTCATATCCTGGGCCACCAGCCACAGGAGAGCCATTGGGAGAAATAAACCTCTTTGCGGTTTCTTTGCTGGATGGGGTGAATGGTTTCAACGGGGAGTCCAAGGTGGTAAGTTTGGTAGGACTCAAGTAATTGGCGTTAGCTTTCCGCGGTGTTACTTTGAACGCAGAGACAGTTGCAGATGGAGAATCAAACCTTGAGCGTAGCAGAGATAAGTTTGATGTTTGGACCTCGATGTTCATCTGTCTGGCCAAATCATCCAAATCGGGGGACTCATTCTTGTTGTTTTTTATCGGAGTGTTACTCTTCAGAATTGGCTTCAATGGCAGTCTGGTTGGTGACGTATTTTCCAAAGTCTCGAGGTATTTCGACGCAATGTTACGTACTGCCATGGGGGGCGATTAGGAAGAAGTGGAGATAAGTGAGAGAGCTTGCATTTTGGCCGGTAAACATGTATAGGTTATATGTATTCAATGATATTACCGTATCGGGAACAAATGTCAACAAATATGAGATGGAGAATGTTTTGTTTCGAGAAGACAATACATTATTTAGTAAACATTGGAGGGGCCGAAAAAGATTCTATTATGAAATATACTAGAGAAGCTTGAGTTAGCGGAGGTTGGGGGTATTATCGTTGGGTCATTATTCATATAATTTGGCTTCGCGCTCTTGGTTTGAGTAGCTCTCCTCTAAAAACTGTATCGTGTGATTTAACGAGTCTAGCTGCGCCTTTTGCTTAGATAATCCAGTTTTCAAAGCGTAGAGATTGCGAACACTTTCCAGCAACTCCGAAGTGATGCCATTCGCGTCTGGAATTATTTCGCTCTCTCTCGGTAGGTTAGGCACTTCCATGTCATCCCGAGTCAACTCTTTGATCAACGCGGTCACCTCATAGTCAGTGTTTGTTACCAATGATTCGTATGCATCTTTAGCCTGTTGTGGGAGTTCGCGTCGGAGCCTGGTAACCTCCGTGGTTTCTCTTTCCACTTCCTGAATCACCAGCCTCAACTTCTGGTTGAGTTCCGCGTCAAACGGCATTACCTCTTCCGTAGGTTTTAGAGATAAAAGATCCTTGATCAATATACTTTCTTCTCCGAGATCATGGCCATCCACGAATAAGGCAGACTTTGCCATTTCGAACACTTGGGCCAAGTGCTCGTTCACAATGTTCTCAACTTCGATTTGGAGCGGATCATGGCTGTCGGAAACAGGTAAGTGGTGCTTTATTTTTTTTTGCGCCGATATAACAAACTGTTTGTATACATGTGACAAGTCCTGCTTTGTGAGAGATATTTTCTCGTAATGCTGGTTGGCACTCATGGCGTAGGGATCAGTTTTCTGAGTCACGACTGTGTGTTTGAATGTAGAGGTGTTTACCTATCAGAGGGGCAAGGGTGTTTTTTTTTCCCACGGTTTCTCACGGTGCCCCGAGGGCTCTCTCTGCACACCACTATCTGGTGCTTCTATATCTCGGGAAAACAGTTATTACTCGTTTAACTGGAATTGACTTCCTTTCCGTTTAATGTCATTATAACTCATTGTGTTAGTTTTCAGAAAAAAAGGAAAAAAAAAAGTTTCTCCGGCGAATCCCGCTCCCTCAAATGGGGGAGATACATATGGAGGTCGCATCCATCCCATAGTCCTCTTGTAAATCACAACGATATATAACATATTTGCCTATAGATAGGAAATAGATAGACAGTGACAAGCATTTTTGCTTATCAACTTTCCCCTGACTTGTGCATTGCTTGTCACCGCCGGCGGCCTTATCTCCCGACATTATGGTGTAGACACTACCAAATAATGTCCAAAGCTGATTTTATCTCACTACTGGCGGTCGTTCAACAGAGAATCTTCTACAAATGAGTTCGACTAGCACTGAGCTTGCACCATTCTTCGCTCCCTTTTTGGGATTTGCGGGCTGCTCTGCTTCTATGGTTCTTTCTTGTGTGGGCGCCGCTATCGGGTCTGCCAAGTCCGGCATTGGTATTTCTGGTATCGGTACCTTCAAGCCCGAGCTCATCATGAAGTCCTTGATTCCCGTTGTTTTGTCTGGTATTCTTTCTGTCTACGGTTTGGTTGTGTCTGTGTTGATTGCAGGTGGCTTGAACCCTACTGAAGAATATACCTTGTTCAAGGGTATTATGCACTTGGCATGCGGGTTATCAGTTGGTTTTGCTTGCATGGCATCTGGTTACGCCATTGGAATTGTTGGAGACGAAGGTGTGAGACAGTTTATGCATCAACCCAGATTGTTTGTTGGAATTGTGTTGATTTTGATTTTCGCCGAGGTGTTGGGATTGTACGGGTTGATTATCGCCTTGATTTTGAACACCAAGGGTGCCTAAATTTACTTCATTTACTGGGACTTTTCCCAAAATATACATTGTTTGAATGTTACCGTAGATTAAAGCGGATTACGGATTACGGACACCTCATTTTGTCCATTGAGTTTGTCCAACCTCACTCTCTTCACATCTCCGGCTAGTGCCATGCTTCTTCAATCCGATCCTCACCAACTCAGTCTAGTATCCTTACTCTTTTATTTTGAACATAATTTAGTCTGTTTGCATCTTGTCATCCTCAACCTTCGTGTTAGTTCCTAACGTAACGTTTCCGTTGTCATCGATGAACTTGCTCGAGAATTCAGAAACGAACTGAACCGAGCGACCAGCATCCAAGAACAAGGTATACGCTCTTTTAACATCAACCAAGTCAACATCAGCACTTCTTCTCTTGGAAGCGATCTGTTGGGATACAGAAATCAAGTTCGAAGCGTATCTCAAACTAGTCTCCTGTCCAATCTTAGTCAACAACGCCAAGGCGTCGGCAGTCAACTCAACCTCCTCCTCGTTGGCTCTAATAGACAAAATAGTTCTGACTTCGTCCGCAGAGTAACTGCTGGTGTGAATGATGATAGATCTGTCCAACAAATCCATTGGAACACCATGTGGCGACTTGTAGCTTGTGCCTCTGGTTTGAGAGATACCGCGGTTTGTGGCCATGACAACAATTGGAGCAAAGTCATCCTCCAACGCACGGTTAATGAAAGAGAAACATTCAATGTCCAACATGTGGACCTCATCGATGAACAAGACACCAGGAACAATCTCGGCCTTGCCCTCTTCCTTCCATTCAGCCACCTTGGTGTTGATTTGGTCACGGACCTCGGATCTGATTTCACCGGTATCACCCGAGAACAAAGCCAAGAAGCCTTGCTGTCTGGAGTTGATCACGTCAATTTCGTGCAAGGAGACAGTGTGGACAACCTCTTTTCTCTTTTGTAATTCGCCTTCAGGGCACTGGACAAACTTGGTCTCCGGTCCCATAGCATCGTAATCTCTCGCTCTAGTGAAAGACTTACCCAACTTGGTGATCTTGCCGGAGGCCTTGTCAATAGAGATGACATCTCCAGCCAAAACTTTTTCCTTGGTCAAACCATCAATCATCTTATTTCCCAACTCATAGATAGTCTCCATGTCAGTTGTTTTGATCGTGAGTTTACCTTGCTTGTGGCCACCGGTGATAGAACGGTCGATCTGGATCTCCACAACCTCACCCTCAATAATTTCCGTCTCCTCTTTAATCTTGATACCAATCGACTTTCTGAACGCTTGAGTCAACGATTCAGTCTTGGACAAGTCCAAAGAGAAGATTTCAGATCCGGCGATGGCAGTGAAGGGCACATCCTTACCTAAACTCTGCGATAAACCCATGGCAATGGCAGTTTTTCCCGTGGATGGTGGCCCAGCAATCAAAACAGCTCTACCGGCGATTTGGCCAGCTTGAACCAACCTCAAAATGAGACCAGCGGCCTTACGAGCCTTAAGCTGGCCGACCATACCTTGGGCGGATTCCTTTGGCGCCAAGTTGTCATCCAAGCCCAAGCCAGAAATATGAGAGTGGGAGGCAATCAAAGAGAGACCATTCAAGTCTCTCGTTTGGGTTGATGAAGTAGCTATGGTAGAAGCCTGAGTCAGTTAGTAACGATTTGTAGATATATCAAAAGTGGTGTACGTACCATTGTCGAGAAGTAGGTGAACCGAAATGTTTTGTAGGTCTTCGAGCTTGAGTAACAATTATGTCGCGCGACATTTTCAACACGAGGGTGGTGCACCCCGCAGCCACCACCATACTGGCTATCACAATTATGGCTATACCCGCAGCCACCACCATACTGGCTATCACAATTATGGCTATAAGAAAGCTACAGTGAGCAAACAGATACCCGGGGAGAATTGTTTTCAAAAAAAAAAGTAAAAAATTAAATAAATGAAAAAGCTACCGCAATATATAACACAATCACATATATTTCGCCTCTTCTACAGTATGTACCAAACCCGATTGTCAACTCATTTTTGCAAAAAAACATAAAATTTCCTCTCCACCATATTTTGCGGAAGCATCACATCTTTGCCTTCGAAATCAAAGATGGCTCATCGTACATGCTTTTGATTTGTTCCGCAAAAAAGCGGGCTGCTATCGGTCTCCTGATCTTCACCGTAGGTGTAATCACCTCTCGCTCGAGCTTCAATGGTTCAAACTCAATGTAGACATTGTGGATAAGCTCAAACCCGGAAAGTCCGGATACTCTAGAATTAAGCTCCTTAAGAAGCTTGATTCTGTTCTCTGTTCTGTTGATTTGATGCAAAATCTGCTCTTCCAGCTTCACATCGGCTCTAGATACTTTGCATTTGTGAGTCAAAAACTCAACAATTCCAACAGGATCCACGCCGAGGACTGCCACCAAGTGGTGACGCAAAGAGTCACCGTGAACAAACGCCTGTGTTAAAAGCAGGTTGCTGGATAAGTACACATTTTCCACTTTCTCGGGGGTTACGTACTCGCCTTGGGCCAACTTGAAAAAGTTCTTGACACGGTCAATGATGTAAAGCTGTCCATTAGAGGGGTCAATGCGAGCAACATCACCGGTGTAAAACCAACCATCTTTGATAGACTTATCAGTTTCTTCCTTGTTTTTGTAGTAAGAAGAGAAAATCTGTGGACCTCTGATCAACAATTCCCCACTAGGGCCCTTTGGGTCATTAATTCGGTAACCCAATTCGGGCAATTCACGGACTCTAATATCGGTGGTGACACCGGGAGCACCACACGAACCAGGGTTCTTTTCAAAGGGCAGGGCAAAACTGAAACCGGCAAACAGCTCGGTCAAGCCATAACCTTGTCCCATACCAATATTGAGGGCCGCTTTCATGAACTTCACGGTCAGGGGTGCGATTGGGGCCAGCCCCGTTGCACAGAAAAGCATATTATCAAATCCCACCTGCTTTCTCACTTTCGGCAAGATCACATTGTCGTAAAACCAGTGCTCGCCCTTCGATCCGTCAGTGATTGATTGTAATTTAGCCTTGGTGTCGAAAATCTTAGCAAAGAGCTTACGCTTGACCGCCAGGTCCAGTTGGATGGTGGCATTTTTGAGCGCCGCCTCCAACTTGGTATATACCCGAGGCACATTCGACATGTGTTTGGGCTTCAAGAGCTTCAAATCCTCAAGCAACGTCAATGGCGTACCATTCAACTGGGGGAAACCACACATACCACCCTTAATCAAGGTCTGGGCCAAACTCTGTCTTTCGTAGATATGAGCCAATGGTAAGAAGACAATTTCCACATCATCGGGGACGCCCGGTCCATGGGTCGCGATGAATGTGATTCCCAGCGCACAGGTGGAGTGAGTCAACATCACGCCCTTTGGTGACGCACCAGTGGTTCCGGAAGTGAACGAAATCGTGTAAAGCGAATCCGGAGTAGGAGGCAACACATCATGGGGGAACAAACGGCCAATGCCCACCACCTGGTTCATGTCAAAGAGCTCAAGGTTGGCCTTGCGAGCCCTGTAGACCAACTCGCGGCCGGCGGCGGCAGATTCGCAGTCCATCGGATCCATCGACACAAGAGTAATTAGCGGCGCCAAGGATTCCGGGTTTTCTTCCTTCAACGAGATCAACAGCTCGATATGTGCATAGGCGGCCACCACAACCGGCGATTCGGTGAGGCCCAAGATATACTCCGACGCATTTGCACCCAATGTATCGTACAACACCGTATCGGTGATACCATAGGAAACGCACGCCAAGTCCGCCACCACCCATTCCTCACGATTGCCCAGAAACAACGTGACAATGAAAGACATATCGTCCGCGTTGTAGCCGCGGTATCTCTCCGCATGGTGGTTGATCTTCTGGTGCGGTTCGCACCCCGCAGACTGGAAGGGCGAGTGTTGGAGCACATGGAGCAACCCCGCACCAAATGCCTTGACCTTCTCGTCCACCTCGCGGAACGTGGTGGTCTCGTACACCGGAGCCGAAGTGCCCGTCTGGTAGTCGTAGGGCCGCGACGCAAACGCCCTTTTGTCGGGAAAGTTGCGCACCGCATTTTCCCATAAATTGTAGTATGTGTCAAGACCCGGGGCAATCATTTTTTTGAGTTGCTTGGTGGCCTTGTTTCGGTACACCGCAGAAAACCCCGGCTCGACCAGGCCGGGAAGTGCCCGGGCCTCGTTCACGTTGGGCAATGGCACGTGTACCTCTATCAACTCCTGGAACAGAGCTCCGCACGCTCCAGGACGATTGAACACATAGTCAGCGTCGGGCAGGGCATATACTGGCAGTGTCATGGTGAAGTATCCAGGGTGAGACAGCAGGGAATAAAGTTCGAGGTGAGAGAAAGGGGAAAAAAAGCAAGCCTTATCGCCTATTACGGTTGAATAATCCGCCCGGTTGTTGGTGCGACGGATATTTATACATATATTGCGGCGGCGGCGCTAGCTCCTCGGGTATCGGCATGTGTGCGAATTGTGGGGTAAGAAAAACCTATGGAGGGGAACGTGAACGTACATGAAGTGGAAATCGGTACCCCGACAAAAGCGGCATTAGCCGGCGCCGAAACTTGCATTGTACCGGCGGCTGATCTCCAACTCGGGAGGCGGAGTTGGCGAACCATGCAAAGTCGTGGTGGGGAACGTTTCCAGGTTAGACGTCGGATCCCCAATTCTCCGTTCAGTCGAGCCCGCAGTTACTGCGCGGGCGAAAAATTCCGGAGATTGTTCCAAGCTGCACAGGTGCGCCTGACCGCAAAGAAAAAAAAACAAAAATAAAAATACAATGTTTAACCAATAACCAGGTGACATTAACACTATATAACTCCCCCATCACTTTTGGATCAACTTGGTGAAACGCTCAGGCATATTCATTTTGGGCAAGTAGAGCTCGTACATCTCGATCTTGTCGCTTCTACTGCGGTTCACCACCTTGTGCAACTGAGAAATGTCCTTCACCACCGCACTAATGTGCTTCTCCTCATTTGGATCACCAAACACCTTGAAGAAATCAGTCCATTTCCAGCTGCCCTGAATGTCGTTGTAGGATCTGGTGGCGCCCATGATGAATCTCTCCACAGTGTAGCCGTCATTATTCAAGAGGAAGATCTTTGGCGCCTCAATGTCGTATCTCAAATACGATGATAATTCTTGAATTGTCATTTGAGCTGACCCATCGCCTTGAACTAAAAGCACTCTGCGCTTACTACCCAAGTCTCTCAAACCACGACTCACACCTAATGTCGCAGGCAAGGCATAGCCGATCGAACCGTAAAACAGCTGCGAGTAGAACTCCACGCCCCTAGGGAACTTCAAATCACCCACGCCAAAAAGGAAACTGCAAGTTTCCACCACGAGAATGTCATCTTCCTGCAAGTAGGTGTTGAAGAAGTCGATCAATTTGTTCTGGGTGATGACATTCTTTTTGAATGGTTCGTCCAACCCAAACTGGCGAGGCTCGTAGTGGTAGTCAATATTATTGACCTTTCCGTCATTGCTCACAAACTTCTTAGCATCAAAGTCAGTCGCAAGTCTCGTCATCAAATCATTAAGAGAGAACGCTCTGATCCCGGTGGCCGGGTCCTTGATGAGCGTGTACTTGCCATCCATGAAAACGTAATCGGGGTGCACTTCAACATAATCGTTGATATTGCCGTACTTGGCAGAATATGTGCCTGAGTTGACTTCGTTGTTCAAATAGCCACAACACAACAACATGTCAGTGTTATCCTCCAAGCTCCGGTTAATCCGGGGATCAACCGTGAGTCTGCCTTGGTACACACCAACAAAGTTGGGCAAGTCTTCGTTCACATTTCTACCGATGTTGGAAGCAAATAACTTAACAAAGTTAGCCGGCATAGCCTCGACGAACTTGGTGAAACTTTCTTGAGCATGGAAGCGGGGAACCAATGCATCGCCCATGATCGAAGGTTTCTCAGAGCAGTACAATTTGTTCAAGATTGTAGCCGAGACATTGCTCAAGAGTTCCTCATTGTTCAACTCGTCAATTTTGAGTGGCTGCTCCAAACCCAGCTTTGGCACGAGAGTGTCTGGAAGGTCACTAGAAATGAATAAATATCCCGGTCTCTTCTCTCTCAAGATAGCAGTGATAACTCTGTCGATCTTCTTGATATTTTCTTGTGCGTTATGGTCCAACGTCTCCTGCGCTACGGAAAAGTCCTCAACCACCTTTTTGTACACATCATGGTCAGGAGGAGCCAACGGGTTTTTGTTCTGCACCAAGTGGTGGATGTTCACCACATCCCCAGCCAGAGTGCACCCGAGGGCCTGATTAGCCTGCCTAGTAGCGGTGGTTCCGACAATGTGCAACATAGGCGCAAACTCAGCGAATGCACCAGCAATACCATTGAGAGCAGAAAGCTCACCAACACCATAGGTGGTAATCAATGTGCTCATACCTTGAATGGTTTTGGAGTAACCATCAGCAGCGTATGCAGCATTGAGCTCGTTGCAAATGCCAATGAACTCGATACCCCGTTCCTCAGCAATAGAAGGGGCATACAAGTGCTCCAACAATGCCAAGTTGAAGTCACCCGGGATACCAAAGATGGATTTTGACTTTGGGTTTGCTTGTGCAATTCTCAAGAAAAGGTATTCACCGAGTGGAATGGTGAGCCCCGTTTGGGCATTGGTTTCAGCGCCATCGTTGATGAGAACGGGAGCCATTGTAGACGTTGAATTCAAAATACCACCCAACAAGAGGCATTTCACCGCCTTTTATGTTTCTGCCATGTTTCACTGTGTCAGAAGCGTGGCCTGTGGAGTAAACGGGAAAGCGCGGTTGTTGCAGGCATTTCGCGGCAGAGCGCGGCAAATGGCGGAACAATACCCGCGCCATCTGACCATCTCCGACTATACGACTCTGACCGTTTCGGGACATGCATCTCAGGGAACCGCTACCTAACTCAGTTTACCGTCAGCCTTATCAATATGCAACACACGCTGCTATGATAATTTGCCAATTATGATCACGGCATAAGAACGGACTTATTTTCACGAGTGAACAAATTTGACAAGGCCGCGGAAATGCTCAACCGTGCAATTCTGGCGCCGATTCCGTTGGTTTGGAGACAAGTGACCGTAGTCTTTTACCCCACTCTCTTTCTCCTTCAACGCTAGGGAGTTGCATTCCGATCTCGTTATTGTCAGACGAAATATATCTATAGTGGGGACTGACAATTCTTCTCGTAGGCCAATCGAAATCATCAACCTCGAACTGTGGATAATTCAATGTACGGGTGCGGTGATTGTATCCTCCAAAAGTGATATTCCGGCAATTTTCGATGATTATCCGATTATTCGCCACTTGTGCCCATACGGTACAGTTATCAAGGTCATGAAGCCGGATTTGGTGGCACTTAATCACCAAGGAACTGTTTTTAGCGTTCCGGATCGAAACTGCCCCGTCACTATGAAGCATGAGTACCGAGTCCAACGCACCATCAACATGAACCGATGAAAGAGATAGTGCGGAGGCTACCTCACAGTGAGAAATGTCCCGTAGCACTATATGAGAAGGAGAAGTAAGAAGCAATGATGTGTTTTCATAGCCGCACATCTCATTTGCGGTAGGACCCGTTGGGACGGAATCTCCGGATTGTTCGATCGCGATGCTAGTGGAGGGAACCGGTTTGCCGTGAAACTGGAGTCTTTTGCGAGAGATCCGGTTATCTGCTGTATTGACACTTATCCAGAGCTGTTGGAGAAGCTCCCTCTTCTTTCTTTTCTCGTACAGTGACGTTGTCGGGCCAATTTGAGCCCGAATGGCTTTATCAGACGCCACTGCCTGGATCTTGAGTTCACACAAGTCGCTGGGCCCACATGCGGCAAGTTTTACACAAAGGGCTTTTGGTTAGTACTATGTTTTGGTATTTTCGGAAGGGGTCACGTACATTCAACCGATGGTGGGGAAGTCATGGAAAGTACCAACCTGTGTATAGAATTCAGTTGGGTATTGGTGAAGGTTCGCTGCGGGCCAAATTCGCCAGGACAACCGTATTTTTACTCGGTTAGTCGTAGTCATTACATGTATTATCTAATTTAAAGGTTGATGCGAGCTTAAATGGAAAGCTTGGTTCTGCCTACCAACTGGTCGCAGATGTCTCTGGTTCTGGACCAAGAAATCTTCTTGGGCATTCTGGTTCTCACCTCGGTCTCAAAGTCGTACAACTGTCTGATGGAGGTGAAAGTCAAGTGAGACGACTTGATACCCAACACAGACGCGGTAGCCAACACCTTTGGTTCGTCAACTGGCAAGTCGAGCGTATCCTTGTATTGGGCAATCTCATCAAACACGTTTTCAATGAACTGCACCGCCTTCACGGCAAATCTAGTGCCTCTAGTTCTGTCCATAGGCGAAGGCAAGCCACCTTGTTGCACGTGGCCAGGAATGGCGGTCTTGACGTCGAACTCGTTGTTGCCTTCCAGCTTCATGATGTCGGCCAACACTTCGGCCGTCAACACCTTGGAGGCGTTTGTGCTCTTCAAGATCAACTTTCCGCTCTTGGTAATGCCTTTCTCAGTGGCGAACGCTTCCTTCAAATGCTTAACGTCCAGTTCAAGTTGGGCCAAATCAATGCCCTCCTCCGGCACGTACGACGCCTGGGCACCGCACGCCAACGAGGCAAACGTGGCGATGTAGCCCGAGTTACCACCTTGGACCTCAATGACAAAAGCCCGGTCTCTGGTGGCAGATGCAGATTGCTTGACCACGTCACAGTACTCCATCAAGGAGTTCAAACATGTGTCGGAACCCAACGAGTACTCAGTGCCGGGAACGTTGTTGGAGATGGTGGCAGGAATCAACACCATGGGGATACGGAAGCTGGGGTACATGGAACGTGCTCTCTCCAACTGGTCCAATGACGCAAACGCCTCAAACCCACCCACAAGGATCAAACCATCGAACTGGTACTTTTCAAAGTAGTAGGCGATCATGCCCAAGTCGGTGTCTTCGGGCGTGGCTCTATTGGTACCGATTTCCGAACCACCGACCGAGGTCCAGCCCTCGATTGTCAACCAGTCCACCGACCGCACCGACTCGTGACGAGCCAAACCCGAGAAACCGTTGTGGATAGCGTACGGCGTGTGACCACGCGACATACAGTAGGTGGCCATGGCATAAACCGCACTGTTCATACCACCGGCGGGAGCACCGACGTTGATGATGGCAATGCGCTTCCGCTTTTCCACCGGGAGCGTGGGCTCCTCGTGGTTGGCCGAGTTGATGGCCATGAAGTTGTGCAAATGCTCGACAAACTCCGAGTCGCGCATGGACATGGCCTTGGCAAAGTCCTTGGATTCAATCGCCTCCGCCACCGACTGGGTGATGCGGACCGCATCCACAAGCGACAACCGCACGATCTTGTTCTCCTTGACACCAATCAATGGAGAGGGCGTCTCCGGGGTGGAGTCCAACACCGCCTTGACCGCTTCCACACCTTGCAATGTGGCGAGCACTCTGTCGTATGCCACCGCGGTACCACCTCTCTGCACGTGGCCCAAGGTGGTTACTCTGGTGTCCAAGCCCAACTGGTCCACCAACACATCCTTGACCTCCTTAGCGCTGATAGGGTCCAACTCGTTGGTGATGGCGCCCTCAGCAACAATGACAATGGTCTTTCTCTTTCCCTTAGCTCTGTGCTTCGACACAATGTCGCACATCTGCTGCTTCCAGTCCTTGGACGAGGAGGGCTTCTCGGGAATCAAGATGTAGTCAGCGCTGCACGCAATACCGGCCATCAATGCCAACCAGCCACAGTGGCGGCCCATGACCTCAATCACGAACGCCCGCGAGTGCGAGTTGGCGGTGGCATCAATGTAGTCCACTGCCTTGCAGATACGGTCCAACGACGAGTACGCGCCAATGGTGGCGTCGGTGGTGGCCATATCGTTGTCGATGGAGCCGACGGTACCGCAAATGTTCAAGTGCTTGTGGTTGTGGAACTGCTCTTCGGTGATCTCGCCCTTCTCCCGCAATTCCTGGATCAACGATGGCCACTCCGCGCGGAACAAGTCAGCGCCGGTCAACGACCCGTCACCACCACACACGATCAAAGCATCGATTCCCGCTTCGATCATGTGCTTGCACCCGGTCAAGCGGCCCGCACGCTCACGGAAAGCCATGCACCGCGCAGTACCGATGTTGGTACCACCTTCGGACAAGAATCCACGCACGTCCTGCCACGACATTTCCTTGATGTTCTCAGGGCCGCCGCGCACCAATCCTTCGTAACCCTCCATCACTGCGTAGGCCTTGCAGCCACGGTAGATGGCGGCACGCACCACGGCACGCACACACGCGTTCATGCCCGGAGCATCGCCGCCCGAGGTCATCACAGCAATGTTACGGCGGGGAGCTTCGTGGTAGTTGTTCGGTCTGACCTCCGATACCGTGGTAGACATGATTGGGGCCGGGGCAGGCTGGTTGTTGGCCAATTTCTCCACCGGAGGGTTTAACGTCAATGGATTAGTGGCCGAGGTGAAGCCCACCAAACCGCCCAACGGGTCGATGGTGTAGGCCTCCACCGGGTACAATTCGTTGGGATAGAGCTGGACCGGGTAGTTGAAGCTCTGCAACCGCACCACCAACTCGTTGAGGTTGGAAACCGCCAATGTTTGGTGCGACGCAACCGTGCGCCAGTCGGAGGTCTGATACTTGGTTGCCCAGTTCGCTTTGGCGGCAGCGATATCTGCAGTGGAAGGGGCATTGGGGGAGAGCGCAATGCGGATGGAGGTGACATTATCGTTGCCGGACAAGATGGCGCTTTCGTCGTTTTGCACCTCAACGGAAAACCCGGCCAAGTGGGAGTAGAAGCTGATGGTCTGGGCCATCAACGGCTTCTCCGGGGCACTCAAGGTGATGCAGGATGTGCCGTTTACCAAGGGGACAGGCATGTTTAGCAAAATAGTTTAATGGGGGTGAGAATTTGTGGGTCCGGAATCGATTTAAACGTCTGATTCCCACTCCGAGCACTGACATCACCTGACAGATCGGATACCGGGGGTCCGCTACACACCGGATCGCAGTCGGGTGACGGCCATCATGCGGATGCGTCAGTCGACCGGGTATCACAAGAGTATCGCAGGCAGTTCGGGGACCGGAAGAAGGTGGTTACGATAGCGGACTCCGGTGGTGGTGGTGGGCGTGGGGGTCGAGGGGTTTGGTGTCTACGGTTTTACCTGGCATTGGCATGAGAGGTGTTCCTGTCGCACTGCGCACGGCCACCCCGGAAAAACCCAGGAATGTAATGCCAGCGGGGTGGGGGAAATTTGCGACTGAAAATACGGGCAAGACGTCAACCCGTCGCCGACGATGCCATTGCTGACCGCCGCAGCGTCGTCGCTCGGTGGTTTCTTCTCCTCCCACCAGTTCCAGTGGTTCCCATTGGCTATAGTGCGCACTATCCACCATTGGGCTCACTACTGCACTCCCCACCTCAGCCCGTGCACCACCGGAGCGGGAAACACCGGGCGCAGGAGAGGATCCTGGACTGGCACCCCAGATCTTTGCCTCTGGCCGCCTCCATGGCGCGTCACCGCTCCCGCCCCGCCTGTAGCCCACTGTCGTAAGCGTGCTCACATGTACGTAGCGCCCACCATCGCACCCGCAGTGAGCCTGGCCCCCGCGCGTAGCTGCAGTCCCGGCTCAAATTTTTCTCGCTCGACAAATGGGCACTTGCGCCCATATTGTTCCTCCAGTCTTTCTCAACCATGTCGGAACAAGCGCCTGTGGCCGATCTCGCCAAGATGACCGTTCCTACCCTCCCTAACTTGTCTCCCGAGATGCCTAAGCCAAACGGCTTGTGGTCGTCCAACCCCGTCTTCTCCTACTTGAACGACGTGTACATCAACATCTCCGAGCACAGAAAGTCGTTGGGTTTGACCAACCCCGGTACCATCGAAAACATCTCCAAGGAAGTCAACCGTGACGTGTTCTTGAACCAATACTTCTTCACCGGCTTGCGTGCCGACTTGAACAAGGCGTTTTCCTTGAACCCCGCGTTCCAAACCTCCCACACCTTGTCCATCGGCTCCAACTCGTTGCCCCCATACGCCTTCTCCGCGTTGTACGCCAAGGAGGACTTCTTCGTGCAAGGTAACGTCGACAACGACTTGTCCTTCTCCGGTAAAGTCAACTACGGCTGGGACCAGCACAACATCTCCAAGTTGACGTTGCAGATTGCCCACGGTCAGCCCGTCATGGCCCAGTTGGAACAGGACTACCAAGCCAACGACTTCTCCATCAACGTCAAGTCCTTGAACCCCTCCTACCTCAATGGCGCCTTCACCGGTGTAGCGGTTGCGTCCTTGTTGCAATCCTTGTCCCCTAAGCTCGCGGTGGGGTTGGAAGCAATGTACTCCAGACAAGCAGTGTCGCTTCCTCCTGACAGTGCCGTCAACTACTTTGCCCGGTACAACGCTGGCTCGTGGATCGCCACTGCTTCGGTGCAGGCCCAAGGCGCGTTGGTGGGTACTTTCTGGAGAAGAGTCACCGACAAGGTCGAGGCCGGTTTGGAGACCCAGTTGGTGGCGTCGGCCAAGCCTATCATTGACTCGGTCATGGGCACTCCTATTGGCTACGAGCCTGTCGTTGAGGGTCAAACCACTCTTGCTGCCAAGTACGAGTACCGCCAATCGGTGTTCAGAGGCCAGGTGGACTCCACCGGTAAGGTGGGCGTGTTCATGGAGAAGAGAGTGTTGCCCACGGTGTCGATCTTGTTCTCCGGTGAGATTGACCACTCCAAGAACGCCTCAAAGTTGGGTGTTGGTTTGCAATTCGAATCTGCCGGTAGCGAGCAGTTGATGTTGATGCAGCAAGGCTTGGTGGACGCTAACGGTAACCCTGTCCCTGGCGCTCCTCAGTTGTAATCTTCACGACTCATGATTTCTGTATATATTGCAAAATACACTGTACATTTACTGGTGCCCTTGCCGCATCTCTGGCTCACCATCCGAAGAACCGCCCAATGCCGGAAGGCCGCTCCACCTTCTCTTCGCGCTGACTGAGAAGCTGGAACACTTCGGACGAGCTGAGCCGACTCTGGCTCGGTTCTGGCTTCGGTGCCGGCCGTGGAGCGCTCGCGGGCCGCCGGGAGAACTGGTCCGTCACGAGCAACTTCGAGTAGTGTCGCGTATCCCACTTGTTCTCCTGCCCCGTTGCCAATGCAGCAATATCATGCAGCGTTATGGACCTGTAGATGTCACGGTAGGTGTCCTTGGCGCTGACGGGCCGCGTGCCGCCCTGTCGGCCTCCCAAACTGTAGTTAGAGCGCGAGTGGGTTAACTGGGGCCCGCCGGTACCCGGCTCCATCCAGTTGGACACTGAAGTGTAAAGTTCGCTCACAGATGACTGCCGCGATCTGCCACCCTGGCTGGTGCGGCGGCGGTTATATTGCGAGAGGGACGTAGTTGGGAATCCGTCGTCCAACGGCTCGTCATTTCGGCGACCGCCGTAGCTGGAGCCCGCAACGCTGCGTTCGGGTAACACAAAAGCACGTCCGCGGGCGTAGTGGACCACGGGCGGGTGGGATGTCGAAACTAAAGACGCAGAGTGCGACGGTGGCCGTGAGGCGTTGAAGTTGATGGACTTGGTCATGGAGACATTTTCTTCATACTCGTCGAGAAGAGAGTCCATGGATGAAGAGTCTGAGCCGTCACTGGCATACTTGTAGGGATTGGAGTGGGAAGGATTGACAGCTAGCTTGGGCAAAGGCGGTAGTGCCGGTGTCGGGTATGCCGTGGGGAGAGCGGGGGCTGTCGGTAGCGACGGATGGGGACCCGGATGTGGTGGCGGTTGCGACTCCGTTGGAATCATCGGCACTGTCTGGGACATCGATTGAGGAATTGTTTGGGGTATAGTATCCGCGTCTTTGTGTACCAGCAGAAAGAGTTTTGTTCCATTTAAGTCCAATTGCGGCGGCGACATCATCCGGGGCGCAGGCGACGGCAGACATGCCAACTTGGGATCATAGAGATTGAGTTGGTGAGGTGACACTGGTGCAGAAGGCGGCGACTCAGGTATGGTGTTGAAAAACGGGATGTAGTGACCTACAGTGGCATCGTCGGCGCCCAGAACGGGGGGCCGGGTATCCACATGGCCGGCACGTGAATTCTCCAGCTCCACGTACAACGTGGTATAGTTGACAATTCCCTGGAGGACGCGCTCCAACTGAGAAAGCGCCTTGGTGTCGCCGTCGCCCGCGTCCACGTCGATCTTCCAGTACCGCTGCGGGTTCACGAGGGGGAGAATGAAGTGAGTCCGGTTCACGCGGAGAATCTTGAGTTTGGGGAGGAGTGGATACACGAATGATGAGCCGCACGCCAAATAGGTAATGGCACCATTATGGAGCTGAAAGATGGTGAACTCGCCGTGGCCCAATAGCGTGCCGGACGCGGTGGTGGCCGGATCTCCCACCTGTTCGTGGTATACCGAGATACGAGCGGACGGAGCGCGGAATATAGTGGCCTTATCGGCCATACTCTGGCCCGCCAACAACTGGCTAAACCTCTCGTCCTCAGCACCAGGAGCAGGCAGCCGCGCCGACGGCTTGCGGGTTTTCTTGAGTTGTTTGACTTCACTGACAAACAGCGGCTCGCCAACCGAAGCATCGCTCTTTTTGTGGCGCAAAAGCGCTTGTTTTCGGGGGCTCAAAGGCGAGGCATGTAGTAGTAGCAGCAGTGGTGCCTGTGGCGGTGGTGCCAGTGCCGTGGGCTCGGGTTGTAGGGGAAACAGTAGTGGGAGTAGCTCCGGCGGCAGTTTGGGCTCAGGTTCCACAACAGAGAGGGCCAGGTCTTTGGGCGCTGCGCGCTTTTTGCGGCTGCGGCGCTTCTTTTTCTTGTCGAGAGGGCGGTCGGGCCCCGGCTCGGACGGATGCAAGTCGATTGCCATGGTTGGCACAACGACAGTGGGAGAAGCTAATGGTGGAGTGCACTGATAGGGACGGCGCGAATATGCGGAGACCATCAACACAATGGAGGCACGGGTGTCCCGCCCGGCCGAGGATAGCCGTGGGCATTGTTCTGGTGCCGGGGCTTCCTTTTGATTGAGATGGGAAACATCGTAGTGGAATGAAAGGGGAAATCAGATGAAACCAGTGGTGGGGGCGAGCATCAGTAGAGGAGAGAGCAGGTGAGTGACGGCGAGGGTAAGTGGCGGTGGGATTGGATGCGAATGGTGCCATGATTATTGATACGCCTGCGCTCCAACCAAAGACTCAAAGAATGGCCCAAAAACGCAAAGGATGGCTAAGTGCCACATTGAGTGCAAGACATGCTACTCATTTGCAAAACCACGTGGAGATATAAACTGCCGTAACTGCACGGCGGAAATTTCATTAGGGTAATCGCCCACCGAGAGTTGGTACAAATACGAGAACAACTAGATCCAAAGGGCGTCAGTTCCTACCTTTGCACGCTTTATTGCCCAGACTGGCCACAAATGTGTAATTGGTGGCCCTGGTACTATGACTCTTCGGACCACCGTTCTTCTTGCCCTTTGCCGACTTATTCTTATTCTTCCTCTGGCTCTCGTCAGCTCTTGCCCGGCTCTTGACACCTCTTGACCTCTCCCGGGTAGTCCGTTCTTGACTCTTGGTGTAAGTTACAATGAATTCCTGATTTTTTCGTTCGTCTATTTAAGTGCCCAACCGTCTGGAGAACCCCTCGGTTTCAGTACCGGCACCAGATGTGTTCAGCTCCAAGTCCTCGGAAAGAATGGGACTGTACGCCACCGACCGCACACTGGCCGCATCTTCCTCGCGGATGTAGAGCACCAACCCTTGCAACTTGGCAATACCTGCGGCCAAAAACCGTTCGATGGCCAAAATGACCTTGGCGGGGGGATACAACACGCTCAATTTGCCCAACGCCAAGAGGTAGCCCGCGCCAATAGCAGCCAAGTGGCCGAAAAAAGAGGTGGAGGGAATCACCAACGCCACCAAAAACAAGTTGAAGAACGGGAAGTACACCGTGGGCACGTGGATCTGGGAGCCCGCCACGTGCAACGACATGATCACCGGGTTGGTCTCGTGCTCCTTGTAGCAGAAGTAGGTCAAGAGCGAGAAGCAGATGCCTGAAAGACCCGCCACTGCGTCTGTTGGGTACAACACCAACCCCACCAAGCAGTACTGCAACGCGGTAACCATTGCCAAAAGGTTCAACGTCACGCCGGTGTAGATGGTGCCGTGGTTTTGTTCGTAACGCGAAAGCAATGGAAACAATGCCACGAGGTTAATCACGAGGTGGAACACGTTGACGTGGGGGAAGATGTAGAACGAAAGCGCGTTCATGTTCAAGTCGATGGGCGCCGACGGGAGTAACAAGAGTGCGGTGGAATCCGCAGGGTACACGGCATAGAAGCCGAGGGCAAAGATCACAATTCCCACCGAAAGTGCTGGGGTGGCACGGAGCCGCTGGAGACTAGAGTCCACTGTGACGGACAGAAGATCGATCATGGGAAAACAAGTTGTTGGTTGTGTTTCTTACGCGGCTGTTTCCACACCGGAATGGGCTGGCGACTGTCAACACGCTGCCACCACCTGGAACAATACATGCAGAAGAACTTAGTAAGTGCGAGAATTGGTTGACTTTAGAGCACAAAGTAGATGTGCTGGATATGGGTAGCTGGAAATGGGTAGCTGGACAATGCCTAGGGTGTCTGTGCGTGAGCCATTGGGCAGAGGCATTGACGAGATATATTGGAAGAATGGAAGAAGTAGTCGATCGCGGTTCAGTGGGTTTCATAGCAAAGGTGTTACAAGCGAGGCGGATAGCAATAGTGTGAGCGAGATTGCCATCACACTCATCGGCCGTTGGGTCTGATAGGCAGAATGGAAGACAGCCGGAGAAGAGCGCATCGTAGGCTAGTGTATGTCAAAGTGGACGTTAGGCTGAAGTATAGGCAGCAGACTCCAAGGCAGCAGACTCCAAGGCAGCAGACTCCAAGGCAGCAGACTCCAAGGCAGAGTCGGTATCCCTCGGGCAAGTGTTAGTAGCACGAGAACTATTCAAGGTATTATTCCTGCTCTATATTCTTCCACGTCTTCTCAAGCACAACCAGATATCCGCCGTCCAGCCCGCCCTCACCCTCACCAACGCCAAACTACACATACCCATCCAGTCCTTATATTTCATAAACGCTAAACCATCACCCGTCCAAGTGCTTCACCACCTGATCACGAAACAGGCGCAAGAAACCCACCTTCGCGTTGTTACAGTGGCGAATGTCAACAATCTGCTTCTCCCGCTCTTCCACCGTCTCGCAGATGCCCTCCACACTCTGGAGATAGTTGCGAATGCTGCCCACCTTGAGCCGAATGGCACCGGCGTTATTGTCAAAGTCCTTGGCCTGGATGTCGCCCTTCTGGAGACTCTGAATCAACGCGAACAAGTCAGGCAAGAGCTCAACATCGTTGAGCTTCTGAAGCACGTCGCCCCCAGGGCCTTTTTCCGGTGTCAGCATCCAGTAGTACTGCCGCTCTAACTAGGACGTTGTGTTACAGTGCGCGCGCGCAGTCACTGGCACTTGCGCCGAGTGGATCCCACTGCAATCAAACCCACACATAATTCAGCCCCCAAAATCCCCACCTTCTGTCCAAGGCTACGTCTTGTTCAAACTCCATCCACCTTCTATCCAAACTCCCTTCACCCCATATTACTTCCAACCTCCCCAAAAAAGAAAAAAAAAATAACCGATTGCTCCATGGTCAAACCGGTGGTGAAGCGCCTGCACACGACAGAGGGTGCCGCTCCCATACCAACCACACCACCATCTCCACCATCCATGGATCTCGTTCTCAGCGCCGTGGCCAAGTGCCTCCCCTGCTTCCCCGACTTTCTGGTGCCCCAGGTTTTGGTCAATGGCACCAAGTACCGCATCTTGCGCCTTCTTGGCGAGGGCGGCTTCTCCTACGTGTATCTCGTGTCGCAGAAGAACAACCCCAACCTTCTCTACGCCATGAAGAAGATCCGGTGCCCCTACGGCAGCAGCGACGCCACCTTCCGCAACGCCATGCGCGAGATCCGCAGCTACCATCTTTTTGCCCCGGTCAAGACGCCCTACATCGTGCACACCATAGACGAGGCGGTGGTGAGCGAGCCCGACGGGTCCAAGACGTTTTACGTGATCTTGCCGTACTTCAGGCAGTCGTTGCAGGACGTGATAAACCACAACGTGCTCACCAACACCGCCATGGACCAGGAAGAGGTGCTCAAGGTGTTTATTGGCGTGTTGCGGGGGGTCCAGGAAATGCACCACTACAAGCACACCGGCACTGCCGCGGACGACGACGGGGGGCAGGACGAGAACGACGCTATGCTCCCGCTCGCGGACGACGACGCGGGCGCCGCCGACACCACCGAGTTGCAGGAGCTCTGTCCGTATGCTCACCGTGACATCAAACCCGCCAATGTGATGCTCTCAGCCGAGGGCCTCCCGGTGCTCGTGGACTTGGGCTCGTGTGCCAAGGCGCGGGTGCTGGTGCGGTCGCGGCAGCAGGCTTTGGCATTGACCGACTTTGCCCTGGAACACTGTACGCTTCCGTACCGCGCGCCAGAGCTCTTGGACGTGGCTACTACCGCAGACATCTCGGAGCTGACAGACATATGGTCGCTCGGGTGCCTCTTGTACTGCTGCTGCTTCGGATTCTCCCCGTTCGAGAAGTTGGAGATCGAGCAGGGCGCCAACTTGACCGTGGCCATTGCACAGGGCCGATACGTGATTCCGGCAGACACCACTGGCTACTCGCCTGCGCTCATGCACGTGATCCGCTCGTGCTTGGTGTTGGATCCACTGCAGCGGCCGACAGTGCTGGACCTTTTGTCCACGTGCTTGGACCTCCACGGCATGTAGCTACAGAAAGGAAGAGCGCCGGGCTTAGAGAGGAAGAGCGCCGGGCCATTTGTGGGGTCTGTTTATTGGATTCTTTCTGAACCTGTCTGATCCTTCAGTAGAGCTATGGAGATTGTGCAGATGGAGATTGCTCCCATTGCTCAGATTGTTCAGAGTGGACATTGCTGCAGAGAATGGACTTATTCGAGCTTCCGTGTAAGACCTCCATCCTGCCCGTTCTGGTCTCAGTTGCTCCTGAATTCCACCTGCAACGTCTCTTCTCCAGTTCTTACAGGCTCTTTTTCATGGATCCGAGACACCCTCTATTGTTCCCCCACTCTCATTGACACCTCACTTGCGACTGCTTGACTGCATCGAAGCCATCCTTTCGACTGCTTGCCAAGATTCAAACCTCCCCCGCCATTAGAACCCACCAGTGGCAATGCCATACCCATAGCACCGCTAACCTACGGCTCTCCTCCGCCTCCGGACACTAGAAGACTGTCTATAGGCGACATACTCCATGTGGGTCCCGCCTGCACACAAGTGGGGTTTCTCCATATGGGCGCGGATCGATAACCGTTGTTTTCTCACCACCATGACCAAATACCAGAGGGGCGAGTTGATGGAGGGCTGGAACGACTGTCCTCCTCCCATGGGCTCGCGTGACTCCAGCTCTGCCAGTGTCGGCTCTGTGCGTTCCAAGCGCCGTCCTGCCCGTCCGCCTGCGGGTTCCGACTCCGCGCGAGCTCCACCCACGGGGCCCGCCCGGACCGTGCCGCCAATGCTGGTACCGCCCACTTCGGGCCCGCGGCCCCCGGCTGCTGTCGCGGCCGCCCCCGAAAATCGGTCCGAACCGTCGGATATAGACCTCGGGGCCACCCCGGCTCTTCTTCGGCAAATTTTGGCTGACAGCGGGTTGGAGGAGAAGCACCAGACGGTGTTCGTCAAGCGCGTGGTGGAAGCATACCCCCAGTTAGGAGCACAGCACCAGAAATTCGTTAGCGAGGTGGCGGTGCAGCTCTCGCGCCAGCAGGACAGCTCCAGCATCAAAAGCGATATCTTGAAGTACATGATGGTGCACAGCGGAGTCAGCACGTGGTGCGTGCCGCTCAAGAAGTTGGTGGAAAGCGTCGGCCAGTGAGCAAAGACAAGGACCGCAACCGGCCGCCCGGCAGACCGCCGCCAGAAGACGGTGCTACAGTAGGATTATGTTTCATGATTAATATACAGATCGACACTAGACAGGTTGACACAGAGGAGGACGGCGCCAGGTACTGCCGGCGGAGCCAAGTAATGCACATAGATAGGACCCCAGCGAGTGCCAATAACGACCGCCGCTTACACTCTCTTTCTTCTGCCGATTTGGGCCTGGAAACCGGTCTTGATGCTGGAAACGGATCTGGTGGAACCACAGGCCTTACAGCTCAAGAAATGCAATCTGTTGGCAGATTCTCTCTTCAACTCGGTGTTCATGGACTTACAGGTCTTGCAGGTCACATACTCGATGATGTATCTTCTCAACACCGACTCCATCTGCTTGGGCTGGAACTTACCCTTCAACACCAATCTCTTCTCACCGTCAATGGAACCAGACGTACCCAACTCGGCAAACAAGTATTGGATCAAGTGCTCTGGGTTTCTTTGCAACACCAGCGCAATGTCCTGAACGTTGGCAAACAACGTCTTCTTGGAGCCTTCCCTCTGACACACTGGAGGAGGAATCTTGAACTTGGGGCCACTTCTGTCGCCCGCCAACTCAGGGTTGTTCTTCTTCAAGATGGTGAAGAAACGCGACAAGAGCGACTCGTAGGGCAAGCCCAACGTCGCCTGTATCGACTGCTGTTTCTCTTCGGGTTGCGCCACTGGGGTCACATCGTCAAGACCAGCTTTTTCCAACTGAGCCTCAAAGTCAGACGCAGGCGCGGCCTTGGTGGACTTCTTTTTCTTCTTCTTCAAGCCCAAGTCGTCCAAAGACGACGCCAAGTCCTCAACTTCGGCCGAGGCGGCACCGGGTTCCTCGCCGTCGGTCTTTTTCGCCTTTTTCTTTTTCTTCAAGCCGGCGAACATGTCATCCATGCCTGGCGCGGGGGAGCTGGCCGCAGCACCGTCTTCAGTCTTTTTCGACTTCTTTTTCTTTTTCAAGCTAGGATCAAACCCCAAGTCACTCATGGTTACTGTAGTAGGCACTGTTCGGTTGAAATTTTTCTCGTTTTTTTCATCAACAGCCCGCGCACGACTCTCGCGCCTGCGAACAGCCGACCACAGTGCGGTAGATAAGATTGGAGAAGGACATAGAAGGTGCTGGAAAGAGAGCGAAGGGTCCAAGGGAGGGGGCCGAAAGGGGTGATGGCGGTAGTAAATTGTATTGGCACTACGGGATTTTTGTGCCATCACGGGAACTGTGGCATTTTTGTATTTTCCCCCGTTCGCCATTTGCACCCGCCACACAGGGTCGCCCGTGGCAATGGTGACCAATAGTGACCGAACCCAACCGGATATCCGATTGTTGACGTCACAGGCAAAATTGCAATCTCATGGACACCGGACGGGCGCTACTCGTACTGGTGCTAGAACTGGCGAACATGGTTTGGCTACAAGTAGAGGTGCGACTACGATTCGCCATAGTGGTGCCAGTGCTCGCTCTATCTTCCCCTTGTAGGTGATTGGCCATTACGGGACGCACGTCCGGGCAACTCCACTGCATTACCTGGTTTATTCAACGCGGCGCCAAATGCTACCGCTCTATGTACTGTCTGTGTGACCTCTGCATCTGGTCCTGGGTTACAAAGAAAGCTCCGCAGTAGCGTCAGCCACCGCGTCTGCCTTCTCCTTCTCGGCCTTCAACGCCGCCGCAGCCTCGGCCGCCTCGCGGTCAAGCTCGTGCGACTCGGAGCCCGGTGTGAATGTGATCTTGGTGTCTTCTCCATCCTGCTCGACCTTGACGTCGTTCTCAATGGCAAACTTCAGCAAGAACCAATTCTCCACCTCAGCCTGGCCATTACTCTCCGCCTCGAAGAGCGCATCGCGGCCCGACCCGTTCTTGGCGAAAACGTCCGCATCGTACTTCTCCACCAACACTTTCACCACCTCCAAGTGGCCGTTGAACGACGCCCAGTGCAAAGCCGTGTTGCCGCTCTCGTTGGCGCGGTTAGCAAGCTTGACCGCATCTTCTTTGGGCAAGACCGACAACAAGTATTCCACCACTGCGGTGTGGCCGTTGGCGGCAGCCATGTGCACCGGAGTGCTTAGGGTCACCGCATCGTGGATCGAGGGAAGCACCAGGCCCGGAACGATCGAGGAAAACACCTCCTGCAAGAAAGCCAAGTCGCCGTCTCGGGCGTCGTAGATGATGGCGTCCATCTCCTCCTGCGATAAGGTGACGGTCATTTTGCGTTGGAGTAGATGAGTAGTTGATGCGATGAGAAAACTTGTGCAGTGTGCACACACCGAGGTGGGACAGAGGACAGTAGGAGAGGACAGGGGCAGGGGGCAGGGGACAGTGATAGAGGATGCCATGGAACAAGGGAGTAAATATCACAAGCGTTTGTTTTGCAGGTTTTTTTTATCCGCTCTGGTGGCTCTTTTCATTGCCTTTTGAATCCCCATATCCCATCCTGTGTTTGTCATGAGCCTCAGTAGATTTCGCAGTCGTGCTCACTAATACTGGTGTTGCCACTAGTGCGATCACTGTGACATCCTACACCGTTACTTCACAATCGTCACAATCGTTTCCGGTCACAATCGTTTCCGTTCGCAATTCTTACGGCTCGCAATACTGACGTCTAAGAATCCTTCCGATTACCCATACTTGTGATAAACCGTCGTTGACAGCAAACAATCTCATCTCCCCCGCCAACTCTCCGCCTCTCGCAAATCCATTCCCACATAACCATGGGAAACCCGTTTGCGGTCAAAAAGAGCACCACCGTGCAGCGCACACCCGATGAGGTGTACCCCCAGCGCAAGGGGCTACACAAACCCCAGTACCTCGGCAATAGCCCGATGGACCAGCTTTTTGCTCGGTTGGAATCGTTTTTGGACGCTCCGTTGGCCGAAACCACCGTGCATCTGCTCTTCGACAAGATCATGCTGTTGCATTCGCAGGTTCTGTCTGCGCTTCAAAGCCAAGACCAGCCCTCAGTCCCGGCTTCTCCTGACGACACGCTTTTGACTGTGGTCCAGTATCTTCTCGGACTTCTTGATGAAGTCCATGCGTGCGCCATTGCGGCCAAAGAAACACTGCCACAGAAAGACCTTCTCACGATTTCGCTTCATGACATCAAGACGTTCGGCAAGCTTGTCAGTGCCGTCATCGTGTTTGGAGTGTCTCCCGCACTTCTGGCATTGCGCATTGGGGTTCCGTTGGAAAAACGCCGCCTCAAAGACTTTGGCACAGCGGTATACAAACCGCTTACAGTTCCACCGCTCTCTGAAGCCTCTGGCACCACTTATACGGCTCGGTATGCGCCACACGCCCAGCTTCTTCAATTGGTGTACACTCATTTACACCGGATCTTTGCCCAACCATCCGATGTGCGCGATCTTCTTCTTAAGGGCTCGGGCTACGCCGACTACGTGACGGTCGCTATTGCATTGGCAACGGTGCCTTACTTTGACTCGACGGTGCGGATGGGGGTGCTACGCCAGTTTGACTCGGTCGAGGCACTAGCGTCCACATACGACCTCTATCAAGACTACACCCTTCTCGTGGCTACGGCATCGCCCGCATACTTTAAGCAGTTTGTCATGGCGCGACTTCAGAGGCTCCCGAGCTCGGCACCCAAAGGCGACGGAGTGTTGTCGTTCATTGAGTTTGTGCTCGGGCTTCGGGACAACGAGCAGGTGGACATTAGCAAGTTTGACCATGTGGCGCGGGTGTTGCTCCTGAAGCCAAAACAAGAGGCCACGTCGGTGTATTTTGAGTCTGTCGGGCGCCAGTGCTACGACATCCTCGTCAACATTAACCGGCCTACGATTGCTTCGTGTGTGGGGCACTTTTTGGAACAGCTCTGGCTCCGCAACCCGCGGGTGGCAACCGACTTTTTCTTGAAACGGATATGGGCCGTGTTCAAGCCACTGGAGTTGGAAAATCCTGTGGTGGTGAAGTCAGAACCGGCCAACCTCGATCTGGTAAAATCAGAGCCGCGGGAGCCGGATCAGGTGAAACCAGTGCACGCCCTTGTTCTTCTGTCGGAAGCCGCAGTAAACAATAACATCAACGTGCTTCTCTCCCTCACCCAGCGGGCTCTTCCTGCTGACCTCATGATGTCAATCTTCCGTCCGGTGCTTGTGCCAGTGTGGTGCTACCATGTATTTGCTCGCACCCACAAGAAGCCGGCTGAAATACTGCAGAACATCTTGATCAGCTACTTGACGCTTGTGAATGACCCCGACGCCCTCGACATCCTCGCACAGAATATCGTGGCCGAGGGAGATGGGTGGCGCTTCCGCGTTGGCCCCAACTCGCTCGTGGAGATTGTCCCGGCCGCAGGCGAGAATGCGGAGCAGCGGGCAATGCAGTTTCTTGCTCGCCTAGATGCGGGTTGCAATGCACTCGTGGACCTTCTCCGGCAGCTCGAGCCTGCGGCGGTGCTGACGCTCTTTGTTGCGGTTCTCGGGCGCTGGCTCCGGTCTGCGCCGTCGTTGGACGCGGAGAACCCGTTTGTGCGGCTCGTGGACTTGCGTGTGGTGGAAACTATTGGTCGCGAGTTTTCCGAGCTGTTGGCCCAGACCCCGGGTGATATCTTGCTGGTGGTGTATAGTGTGCTTGCGGGTGACACTTCTGGTACTGCGGACGGGGACGATGACGTCGATTCGGACGACGACGACGATCTAGTGGGCCCGCCGGTGGCACCGGATGTGGTGGCTGTGGTGTTGCAACTTCTTTCGGCGATCATGACCGAGATAGTGGAGCTCGACACCGCCTGTCGCACTGTGCTCGGCAAGATCCGCACCCAGTTGGGCTCTACGTATGCCGCGCTTCCGGCGGCGCAGTCGCTTGTTCTGCGCATCGACACCACGGTTCAAGGCGAGCAGCCACATGCCAGTGACCACGAGCAGCAGCGGCAGGTGTTGGCCCGCGCGGTGGCATCGCTCAACGACCCGTTGGTGCCGATTCGTGCCCACGGGCTCTACCTCTTGCGCCAGCTTGTGGAGGCCCACAGCCCGGTGGTGGCGGTGGACTTTGTTGTGCGGCTCCACTTGTTGCAGTTGAAGGACCCCGACCCGTTTGTGTACCTCAATGTCATCAAGGGCTTGGACAGCTTGTTGCAGTGGGATGCGAGTGCACTTCCTCTCCTCACTGCAATTTACGGAGGCAAGGGTGATGGATTCACTAATGGAACTGACGCGTCTGATGATGCTGAGGCATCTGAAGTTTCTGATGGAGGCTCGGTCGATCTCGATGAACGGTTGCGCGTGGGCGAGGTGCTTCTCCGTTATGTGGAACAACAAGGTGAGGCCTTTTCTGGTGAGCTGGCTCGGGAGGTGTGTGACAGTGCCCTCAGCCTCATCCAGCGCCGCGGTGCTGTTGCGGATAACCGGCTTCGGATGTCGGCCATGTCGGTGCTAGGTGCGTGCTGTAACACCAATCCTCTCGGAATGGTGGATAACTTGACCAATGCGTTGGACTGTGCCGTGGGAATCTTACAGTTGGAAACAGGTGAAGAGGAGGCGGTGATGCGGCGTGCGGCCATTGTTCTCATTAGCGATTTGGTACTGGGGACGTCGAAAACCGACAAGGTGCCGTTTCCGGCAAGCTACCGGGAGAAGGTGCTCGTGGGGTTGCGGTATGTACGGGCGCATGATCTGGACTTGCTTGTACAAGAGCAGGCACAGGCAGTGCTCGACTACATTGACGAGTTGGTGGCGGTGGCATTAGAGACCGAATAGGAATATTATAGACAATAGACGGTGATACGGATCAAAACCCTAATCAACTGTAGACTATGGAAGTCGATGTAGAAGGCAGTAGTGGCCCCATGCCAAGACTAGATAGACTCGTTCACTACGTTCACTACGATGACTAGATGACTAGATAGACTAGTTGACTAGATAGACTCGATACAAGCATGATTATGCCAGATAAAGTAGATGACACACATAGACAAGCCTGTAGTACATTTAGGGGTTGATGTATCCAACAAATACTCGGTACGCCTATCACCAAAATACCTGATTCTATCATCAGCATAAGTACTCACTACATCATTTTCATCCAGATTTCTTATTAGACTAGCAAATAATACTAAAATACACGACTTCGTTTAGTCAACCTCCTCCATGGCAGACTCAATGGCTGGCTCGTCGGAGGCAGCAGTCGAGGTAGCGCCGACCTCGGCCTCAGCTTCCTCGTCCTCCTCAATGTTCAAACCCAAAGAAATCAATCTGTTGATTCTACCCGCGAAGGAAGATGGCTCCTCCAAGGAGAAACCAGAGGTAAGCAAAGCAGTCTCGTACAACAAGGTGGTCAAGTCCTTGACAGTCTTGTCCTCAGCACCGTCAGCTTCAACCTTCTTTCTCAACTCTCTGATGATAGAAGACTTTGGAGAGATCTCGAAGGTCTTCTTGGAAGACATGTAAGAAGACATGGTGGTGTCTCTCAAAGCTTGAGCCTTCATGATTCTCTCCATGTTAGCGGACCAGCCGAATTGACCGGTTCTAATGGCAGCTGGAGCGTCAACCAACTTGTGGGAGACAACAACCTTCTCAACTTGGTCACCCAAGATCTCCTTCAAGGCCTTGGTCAATGGCTCGAACTCGGCAATCTCCTTCTCTCTCTCTTCCTTCTCCTCCTCGGTCTCTTCCAACTCGAAGTCCTTGGTGATGTCCACCAACTTCTTGTCCTCGAACTCCTTCAATTGGGTCATGGCGTATTCGTCAATTGGGTCAACCAAGAACAAAACTTCGAAGTTCTTAGCCTTCAAAGCCTCCAAGAATGGGGACTTCTCAACGGCCTTGATGGACTCACCGGTGATGTAGTAAATGTTCTTTTGGTGCTCTGGCATACGGGTAACGTAGTCAGACAAAGAAGTGAACTCCTCGGTGGACTTGGTGGAGTAGTATCTCAACAACTTGGCCAAGGCTGGTCTGTTTTGTTGGTCCTCGTGGATACCCAACTTGATGTTCTTGGCGAATGCAGTGTAGAACTTCTCAAATTGTTCTTGGTCCTCAGCAATCTCGTTGAAAGTCTCAATCAACTTCTTGACAATGTTCTTCTTGATGACCTTCATGATCTTGTTTTGTTGCAACATTTCTCTGGACAAGTTCAATGGCAAGTCCTCGGAGTCGACAACACCCTTGATGAAAGAACACCACTCTGGGATCAATTCTTCGGCCTCATCGGTAATGAAGACACGACGAACGTACAACTTGATGTTGTTCTTCTTCTTGGACTCAAAAGCATCGAATGGAGCTCTCTTTGGAACGAACAAAATAGCCTTGAACTCCAATTGACCTTCAACGGAGAAGTGCTTCACGGCCAATGGGTCCTCCCAGTCGTTGGAAATAGACTTGTAGAAAGCATTGTACTCGTCTTGGGTGACGTCAGATGGGGTTCTGGTCCACAATGGCTTGGTCTTGTTCAACTCCTCGGTCTCGGTGACGGTTTCGGTGACCTTCTTGGTCTTTTCCTTCTTCTCGCCCTCCTCGTCCTCGACCTCCTCCAACTTTGGCTTCTTGTCGTCCTCGTCCTTAGCCTCTTCTTCCTCTTCAACTGGAACCTCCTTCTCGACCTCCTTGGTCACAACCAATTGGATTGGGTAAGAGACGAACTCGGAGTGTCTCTTGACAACCTCCTTGATTCTCTTCTCCTCCAAGTACTCCAATTGGTCCTCCTTCAAGAACAATCTAATGATAGAACCACGGTTGATTCTCTCATTGGTCTCATCCAAGGTGATGGTAAACTTACCACCGGCGTTAGACTCCCAAACGTATTGTTCGTCGTCGTTGTGCTTGGAGATGACTTGCACGTGGTCAGCAACCAAGAACAAAGAGTAGAAACCGACACCGAATTGACCAATCATGGACACATCGGCACCAGCGGACAAAGCCTCCATAAAAGCCTTGGTACCAGACTTGGCGATAGTACCCAAGTTGTTGATCAAGTCAGCCTTGGTCATACCAATACCGGAGTCTCTAATTTCCAAAACCTTACCTTCTGGCTTGGGGGTGAGTCTGATGAACAACTCTGGCTCAGACTCCAACTTAGATGGCTCAGACAAAGCCTCGTATCTGATCTTGTCCAACGCATCGGAGGCGTTGGAAATCAACTCTCTCAAGAAAATCTCCTTGTTAGAGTAGACGGTGTTGATGATCAAAGACATCAACTGAGAAATCTCAGCAGTAAACTCGTGGGTTTCAATCTTGGTGTCAGACATCTTGAATGATTTAAGATTTGGGCAAAGATGGGAGAAAAGTGAGGGGAGTGAGAAAGTCGGCGAATATATAGTTGCAAAATTCGACGTGTGCGCGCGTTGGCGAGAAGTTTCCATGGCCTTCCATGGGTCCGTTTTGGGAACGCCACGACCGGGAAATTTTTCTCTCGTTCAACTTGTGATATGGTCTTTGCGGCAGAGAAGGGAAGGGCCATCGCACACCGAAGGAACTGGCACTTTGATGGAATATCATCTGGGTTATCGGTGCCATTTGTTCTTCTTGCTTAGCCCAATGTGTGTTTCGCACCCAGGAATTTTCCAGAACCCGCAAGACCCATCGATGTATGCACTCCCCATGCCGGCAAGAGGTTTACCTAATTTTCCTTAGCAGTGCAAACCGCAATGTGGGACTTGCTGTGGTGATCTGTTGAGGTGGTCAGATAGCAGAGGAAAACATGGTAATTTTTGAAAAGTTGATGCTATTTCTCTTGGCGTCGACCTTGGTTTTTTTTTTTTTTTTTAGTTTAGTTGGTGGAAAAATACATAACCCATAGCCTGTGTTCCATGTTGATCTGTGGGTCTGTTCTGTTAAGGCGCATTCGCAATTACGCTTGCCTATTTGTTGATGTTCAGGGCCTTGTTAAACATCACTGCTTTGTTGCATCTGTAATAGGAACATTTTGAACATTATGAAACTGTCGATGCGATATCAGCAACAATTTTTTGACGTTTTGTATATGTTAAAATGGCCCAGAATTCCGTACCAATGATTTACCTATATATCCATTCACTTCACATTGCATATTCATGCCACATGCTCAACCCATCTCTGGAGTGCATCCTAGATAACAATCTCTTCGGTTTCTATTCCACAATCGATGCATCTCCGTTTCACCATTCGTTCGTTATCTCCAATTGCCATCGGTGCTGACCACAGATGCTCATGTCGTTCACCCAACAGCTGGCCATTGCGTAGCTTCCGGGTATACTCCTCCGCCCGTGTCTTCTTTCTCATCTCCTTCATCTTTTCGTGATATTTCTTTTCCTTGCGCTCGAGGCGAACACGCTCTCGCTTTTCCCACTCCTGGTCTAGCCCTTCGGCTGAACCCCACTTTTTCCACGCAAATTCTTCCACCTGGTACCGTAGAAACAACTGCATTCGCAGAAATCCATGGGGATTGGGTTTCTCAATTCGCCTCAAGAGCCCGGTATCACGGAGTTCCGGGTCGGTCAATAGATAGTCCTCACGGCATTCAGTTTTGGTTAGCAAAGCATATTTTTCTTGCTTCTCCCGCTTGCACTGGCGACATACACGAGCTCCGAAATTGGTAAAGAGGTTAGGTTCGAGTTCGATGGATCCACACTCAAAGCATTTGGGAGCATTGGCCAAGTCAAGCGGAGGGGCTAGATCCTTCACTATATGTTCCTGTTTCTGTTTTTCTTTCCAGTCCTGAAGTGTTTGCGGTTCTTCTTCTGGCACTTGGAGTCCAAACTTATCCTCCTCACCCAAAAAACCACCTCTGCTGTCCTTCATGGTGGAGAAGTCATATTCAATGTAGTCCTTTTTTTGGATGGAGGGTCGGCTTTGCTCGGCCTTGAACCGTTTCCGATCCATTTCGGTAACCGGAAGAGCCGGGGCTTCTTGTCGGGACGCATCTCTTCGCTGTTTCTGAAGCTCCTTCTGCAAGTCTAGGGCTCGCTGACGGTTTTGTTCGATTCGGGTTTTCTGCTCCTGTGTAAGTTCCACTCGGGGTAAAGCAGGAATCGCTTTCGTAGCTTCAAGCACAGGCCGTGAGGCAGAAGCTCTCTCTTTGTACAGTGGAATATCCGGCTTGGCCACTGATGCTGCCAGTTGTTGGCCTCTCCGCAGTTTGAGCCGGTCTAACGCCTTTTTGCGGTTTTCCTCCTGAAGGTTAGAATAGTCCCAGTAGTTATAGCAAAAATTACATACGATTTTTTCTCGCTGTTGCTCCGAAAGCACTTTGTTCATGGTGGCTGGGGAATCGGTGCCGAAGGGCAAATGACATAATCAGTCGGAAGTGTAGTTACAATCGCCTACGCAGGATGATAATCGCCGTCGGCAGCCTCGATCGCTACACTACTCACAGTGGAGATTGCTACAACCGGGTGAACAAAGGGAAAGTGGCTCAGATCCATCATCGACACATCCGCCATCTCCTACTCGTTACCTCTATAAAACCCGAAACCAAATACCATAACATCATTAATCATCAACGTGCCGCATGCAGGCAAACCATACCAGAGCAGGACACCCCGGCACCAAATAATTAATGGCGATGTCATTGCTCCTTGTTCAAAATTTTGTCGGCCCACTGCGGCAACACAAATGATGCCTCGTGGATCTGTGCGTTGTAGTACCGCAAGTTGTCTCCTACAAACTCCTCGTCCCACTCAAACCGCAACGGTTTCTTGACATTCGCAGACCCATCCTTGGAACAAACCATGAATCCGATGGTTCCCGAAGGGTAGGTGGGGATCGAGGTGTACGCGTACTCAACAACAGGAAAAATATTCTGGCAGTCCTTCTTCAACTGAGAGATGATATCCATGTGCAACCAGATGCTCTCCGCCTGAGTGGTAATCACACCCTTTTCCGTCAAAGCACCCTTCAACAACTCAAAGTACGGCTTCTGGAAAAGCGCCTCTGCTGGACCTTCAGGGTCAGACGAATCGGTGATGATAACGTCAAATGTATCCTTGTAGTCCTCCAAGAACTTGAACCCGTCACCAATGTGAACCTTGGTTCTGGGGTCATTGTACGACTTGGCCATGTTGGGCAAGTACTTCTTCGCCACCTCAATCACGGTTTCGTCAATGTCGCACAACCACGCCTCCTCAATCGAAGAGTGCTTCAAGATTTCTCTCAAAACACCGCCATCTCCGCCACCAATGACCAACGCTCTCTTGGGGTTTGGGTGCGAGTTCAACGCCAAGTGAGCGATCATCTCCTGGTAGGAAAATTCGTCTCTCTCGGTCACTTGGATACAATTGTCCAACACCAACACATTGCCCCAGTTACTGGACTTAAACACCAAGACATCCTGATACTTAGACTTGCCAGCAAACAACACCTCTTGTACCTTTAATGACATGGCAGAGCCAGGCCACATGGTGTCGGAAATCTCAGCAAACCAGCCGTCCTTAATTGAAGGATGAGTTAATTCTTGCGCCATCGTTGGATAAAGAAAAAGTAGTGAAGAATTTTCCTGCTTTTTTTCACTGCATTTTTTTTTTCTGGATCTGTAAACTTTTCACAGGGTTTAGCTTTCCCCGGCGTGTGCCACTGCATAGTACCTAACACGTGCAGCGCTATATTTGGCCAAATTAGTGGGAGATACTCCAAATCAGGTCCATGGGGTTAACGGTTTTTCAGTTAACTGTTTTTTTTTTATCTAATTGATTATTTCTTGTTTTCATTCGAGCGATATGGTGTAAGCAATGTGCACAAGGGGGTTAAGCGACTCCTCCGCTTTCCAGAATTCAGATCGCGGTGCACACTCCTGCGTTTTATACGAGTCAGATTGTCCGTGTCGCGGTCACCGGCTGTCGCATATAACCGCAAAAGGCGAAAGATCGTTTTTTTTTTTTTTTTTAATATTGGTTTGAGGTACTTTTTGCCCTACACATATACACCCATGTGTATACCCAGTGCCAAGCATTATTGCTACTTACTTCAATCGATTGTATCTCAAATCTTGAAGTGATCAATTCTTTTCGTGGTTGGTTTCTGTTCCCATGGTTGTGGGTTTCGAAATTGACTTAGTTTGGTACCCATTTGTCATTTTTTCCACCACAGCGGTTTCCAAACCTTGCTGTCCTGTATGTACTGATAACCACAAGTGGTCTTATGCAAGTACGGGATCAATAACTGCATTGAAATCTTTCCGCAAGCGGAACATAAAGCTTCACTGGCCCAGGAAAACAGTTAAGATATATTCTTAAATCAAGAAAAGTATATAACAAACGGCGTTTATGCGTGGTTGATGATGACCTTAGTTGACAGACATACTACCCCTCCTGCAATTTTACAGTCCACATTGCCTGGCTAGCTCAATGGCTAGAGCGTGAGACTTTTAATCTCAAGGTTGCGGGTTCGACCCCCGCGTCGGGCTTCTCTGCTTATTTGTGAACCTCAGTGATGGTTTTTTATTTTTACTGGAATGGGCGCACATCATTTTCAACCTTATAGGTGTCCCATGGGCAATATATGTCGGCGGGTGCCAAAGTTTCGTACACACAATAAGTCAATGAATAAGCAATAAATTATATCGTAGACTACGTTATTTAGCAATCAGGCTATATACTTAAGAGGAAGCCATCTTGTTCAAGGCAGAACCGTACTTGAACCATTCGATTTGCTCAGAGTTGTAAGTGTGAGACAACTCACACTCCCAAGCGTCTCCGTTTTGTGGGTGAACTCTCAAGATGACGTTCTTGCCTGGAGCAAGTTCAGTCAAGCCGAGAATGTCAACCTCATCTTCTGGGTTGATCTTGTCGTAGTCAGCAACATCAACGAAGTTCAATGGCAACAAACCTTGCTTCTTCAAGTTGGTCTCGTGGATACGAGCGAAAGACTTGGTGATGATGGCGAAACCACCCAAGAATCTTGGCTCCAAGGCGGCGTGCTCTCTGGAAGAACCTTCACCAAAGTTCTCGTCACCAATGACAACCCACTTGTGGCCAGCGTCTCTGTAGGCAGCGGCAGTGTCTGGAACACCGCTGTAGACACCGGTGTACAAGTTCTTGACGTTGTTGGCCTCACCGTTCTCAGCGTTGGTGGCACCAATCATGTAGTTGTTGGAGATGTTCTCCAAGTGACCACGGTACTTCAACCATGGACCGGCCATAGAAATATGGTCAGTGGTGGTCTTACCGACAGCCTTGATCAAAATAGGCATCTTCTTGGCGTCCTTACCATCCCATGGTTGGAAAGGAGTCAACTTTTGCAATCTGTCGGAAGTTGGGGAAATGACAACCTCAACGGTAGATCTGTCGGCTGGTGGAGCTTGGTAGGTGTTGACACCCTTGTCGTAACCTCTTGGTGGCAAACCAAGTCCGTGTGGCTCAGCCAACTTAAATTCGTTACCTTGAGGGTCCTTCAAGGTATCAGTGAGTGGGTTGAAACCCAAGTCACCGGAAATGGCGTAAGCAGTAACCATTTCTGGAGAAGCAACGAAAGCGTGGGTAGCAGTGTTACCATCGTTTCTGGCAGTGAAGTTTCTGTTGAAAGAAGAGACAATGGTGTTCTTGTCACCCTTCTTGATGTCTTGTCTGTCCCATTGACCGATACATGGGCCACAGGCATTAGCCATGACAACACCACCGAATTCCTCGAAGGTCTTCAATTGACCGTCTCTGGCGATGGTGGCTCTGACTTGCTCGGAACCTGGGGAGATGGTGAAAATGGACTTAGACTTCAAACCATGAGTGGCAGCGTCCTCAATGATAGAGGCGGATCTGGTCATGTCCTCGTAAGAGGAGTTGGTACAAGAACCAATCAAACCGACCTTGACCTCCAATGGCCAGCCGTTAGCAATGGCCGTCTCCTTCATCTTGGAGACTGGAGTAGCCAAATCTGGGGTGAATGGACCGTTGACGTGAGGTTCCAAGGTGTTCAAGTCGATTTCAATGACTTGGTCGTACTCAGCACCCTCGTCGGCCTTCAAGAAGTCCTTTTGGTAGAGCTTGGCGAACTCGGCAATCTCAGATCTGCCGGTAGCGTTCAAGTACTCAGCCATGGAGTTGTTGAATGGGAACACGGAAGTAGTAGCACCAATTTCGGCACCCATGTTACAGATAGTACCCATACCAGTACAGGAGAAGGTGTCAACACCGTCACCGAAGTACTCGACAATGGCACCAGTACCACCCTTCACGGTAGTAATACCAGCCAACTTCAAGATGATATCCTTTGGAGAGGTCCAGCCAGACATCTTACCGGTCAACTTAACACCGATAATCTTAGGGGCCTTCAATTCCCATGGCAAGTTGGCCATGACATCAACGGCGTCAGCACCACCGACACCAATGGCCAATTGACCCAAACCACCAGCATTTGGGGTGTGAGAGTCAGTACCAATCAACAAGGCACCTGGGAAAGCGTAGTTCTCCAACACGATCTGGTGAATAATACCAGAACCTGGCTTCCAGAAACCCAAGTTGTACTTGGCACAGGCGGAAGCCAAAAAGTCAAACACCTCCTTGTTCAAGTCAATGGCTCTAGCCAAATCCTTTGGACCACCAACTTGGGCTTGAATCAAGTGGTCACAGTGCACGGTGGATGGAGTGGCAACTTGAGGCATACCGGCAGACATGAATTGCAAAATGGCCATCTGGGCGGTGGCATCTTGACAAGCAACTCTGTCGGGTCTCAACTTCAAGTAGGAAACACCTCTCTCAATCTCTTGTTCATGAGGGTTGTCCAAGTGACCGTACAACAACTTTTCGGCGTAGGTCAATGGTCTGTTCAATCTTTCCTTGACAATGTTAACGTTTTCCAAGTGCTTCTTGTATTGGATGTAAGAAAAGTCTTCCAACAAATTTTGGTGCACCTTGGAGTCTCTGGTGAGGCCAGCGGTAGCAAGGCCACGGACGGAGCGCGGAACCTTAGCAACAGTTCTTCTAGAGGCAGACAACATAGCTGTTTGGGGCGAAGAGGTTGAAGAGGAAAAAAAAAACAAAAGGCTGTGCGCTGGGAGAAATCCTGTTTTATATACTCCGTTGCGTTGAAGAGAACCTAGGGATTGTAGCCAATGAGCGCGAGGAAATTTGTAATGATTTCCGAGGGCACTCCGCGGGCCCGCGGTACATCCGGGGAAAGACATGGCCGGACAATAACTTCCTACTGCCCGCCGCCAACTCACCCCCAGCCCATGCCTCACTTGCTTAATTGGATGTTCTGGTGATTGCGGCTAAATTATTTCGGGGAATAATTAGAATCAGGTTTCGCCAGCGTAATAAATCCGCGGCGTGCCTTATGGTGGTAAAGGGAATGGTGTTGTCACTGATTCGGAAGTTGTGCGGCTTCTCCAGACTTTGGAACTCCGGGCCCGCGCATATGGGCACTCCGATTGGCGGAATTCTTCGGGCCCGACGAGCGGTGCCATGTGCCTGCACAAATGCCCTCGGATGTCGTAAAACCGAGGAAAGCTTTTGCGGCGGCACAGAAGCGTTAGTAACTTTTTGAAGCATTACACGACAAACTCGGATTCCACCATCGACATACAATCATGTGGTTTCACTAAAACTGGTAAGCCGGAATATAATTTCACCCAAATATCAAGAACCCTACTTAACCGAATTTTTCTTTTTTTTTTTTTTGAACGAGATGGTCCTATATTGCCGCTTGACTCAATGGGATTAAACCCGAATGCTTCTCGTTCTCTACCGTTTTAACCGAGTTTTCTGCAGTATGGTTTCCCCAGATTTACACGATGCCAACCTTTTCTTTTCGTCCGCGCTGATCTGCCGACTCTTGGCATATGCTGTTCGCCATTTTTACTGGCACTTTACTTTCTGTTGGCCCGTGCTTATCCACTGAGGAGTATAGAACATCTTGTGTTTATCCTGATTGGCCGCATCAGCGTAACAGGTAGAACTCCTCATTAAGGGGAACATTAGTAGAGAACAATCCGTTTGAGTGCAGGGAAATATCGTGTCCATACGCGTGCACATCAGCCTATTTGCCAGTGATCATTGTGTGGAAGAGGAAAGAAGCCTAGAAATCCACCGAAAATCTCAAATCCACCGAAAATCTCAGAATCCACCGAAAACCAACCAGAAAATGCCATAAATACATGGGCCGGGTCATGGATAGACTGCCACTAGACCGAACTACCCCGGTTGAAAACATAAGCCCCGGGGCAGAAGGTGATTCACTCCGAACGTATATAATAAATGAGAATAATCAACCTAGCATAAATTTCAAGTGACAAAATCAGCTACGGTATCCCCAATTCCAGCCCCTTTCTGTGACGGTTCAACTGTGATGTGTGCTTCGTACGGCTCCGACAACTGCGGGACCTGTCAAAGTGCGAATGGAGCATGCATTGTGTCGCATCGCTAAAACCATAATTTCGATTACGATCTTCCGCCACGCAACTTGACTTGCGTATACTTCACGAAAAGCACCTGCGGTCGATTTCTAACTAGTTATTTGCCATGTTTCTAGCCCGGGACGACATATCATTGTCGAGCGAAACCTGTACATGATGATAGATGTGTACTGACATTTTGAAGCCGCACGCCACCGACTGTAGATAACCTCAAACTGTCATGTCCACAGATGTCAAGATATAAAGAGCCGTAATAAGGAGCTCATAATTGCACTAATATTCCGCCTAATATTTTCTGCATCGTTGCATTTTGTCTTGGATTACTGGAATAGTTGTGCTTGTTGTTGAGCTTATGGGCTGTCTTTCTAACCACTAGTCTCATATGATGGTTTATCCCAAACCTCCGGCTGTTTGCGGCAAAGCGGCATTGCTCCATCCTCTCCCGCCTACTCCAGATAATGCGTTCAACCCATGCTTTTTAACGGCGATCATCTCGCTTGTTGCCTTGATCTTTGGTATATACGCTGCTATAAGACTCTACAAGATCAATAATATGCCCCGGTACGGGAACTTGTCTGCTAAGAGTACTGGATTACTTCACTGGTTGCGGTGCGCCTCTGTTTTGCTTCATAATTTTATTTGGCTCTTTCTTTTTGGATCGATATCAATCGTCGAACGATATGCGGACCACAAGCTTATTCCTTTTGGCTCTTTTACCTTCGTGTCTCTCGCTATTATCACCCCATTGCATATCATAGAGCCGATTCATGTCCCCGTTGCCCTGCCAGTCTTATTAATCTTTTGGCCATGTACTTCTCTCATAGAAATTATCCTTTTCTTACAGGATAGCTACAGTGTGTGGCCAGTTTTGCTTCATCCGGCTGCGCCTGGATTGGAGTTGTGTGCGTTTTTGCTTTCCATATTCATTTTCGTGTTGGAATATTCAGTATGGAAGCCGTCCCATCCACTCGTGATGCATTTTCGCTCTTCCGAATTGTTGACCCATTTGCTCGATGAACCTAATATCATCGATAATATCACTTTTCTGTGGATGAACACTTTGATCAACAACTCGTACAAAAATCAAACCTTGGATGCAGATGACTTACCACGTATCAAAGGTTTTACGTCCGAAGGGTCTACTCGGAGTTTACGTCGGTATTGGGATAATCATACCAAGAAAAAGTCTAAGGCTCGTCTCATAATCTCGCTTATCCTTGCATTTGGTTCTTCGTCGTTGGCTTGTGTCATTTATGAGACAGGAGATTCCTTGCTAGGTTTTGCCCAGCCTCAGCTCTTGAAATTACTTATTGTCTTTATTGGCGACAGAATAGCCGACCCTGAAAACAATCCCGCGTTGAAGGGCGCTTTAATTTCTGCGGGAATGTTTTTTATTACAATCGTTCAAACAGCAATGAGCAATCAGTACATGTTAAGGGTTCTTGAGGTGGGCTTAGGCGCACGTTCCTCGCTTACCGCTCTTATTTTCGAAAAAAGCATGCGATTATCAACTAGATCTAGAGCCAAGCGGACCACGGGAGACATTGTCAACATGGTTTCGGTTGACACTGTTCGAGTTCAGAGATGTGCGCAAGAGATGGGAACATTGATAGTTTCACCGACAGAATTGTTCGTTTGTATTTATTCTCTTTGGAAATTATTGGGAATATCCTCCCTTGCGGGAGTTTTAGCGATCATCGTGGTGGTCCCGATTAATACGATCATCGTTCGGTATCTGAAGAAATTGAATAAGGTTCAGATGAAGCTCAAGGACCATCGGAACAGTATCACGAACGAGATTCTAGTTTCTATGAAATCACTCAAGCTCTATTCGTGGGAAATACCAATGCTTGACCGGTTGTTAGACGCGAGAAACAATAAGGAGCTCGAAAACTTGAAGAAAATTAGAATCATAAATCAGGCAGGTAATTTAATTTGGACCACATTGCCATTCTTGATCACCGTGGTGACTCTCAGTGCTTTCCTGGTTTTCGACAATACTCCATTAACTCCTGAAATAGTCTTTCCAGCTCTCAGTTTGCTCAACATTCTTTCTCGCCCAATTCTCGCGTTTCCAGCGTTAATTAACTACTTAACCGAAGCGGATGTTGCATTGGGTCGTATTTCTGACTTTTTAAATGAGGATGAGGTGGATGATGAGTTGGTTTCCATTTCAACGAATGGAAAGGGAAAGGGCTTGAAAATGGAGCTGATTTCATTCCTTTGGAACAAACCTCCTCAAGAAAACGACACTATAAGTGAGGATATGGAATTCCCCGCATTGAAGTACGCTCTTAAAGACATTAATATTGAGGCGGATAAGGGTGACTTTGTCTGTGTGGTTGGAAAAGTTGGTTCTGGCAAATCATCTCTCTTGTCTTCCATTATTGGTCAACTTGAAGGAATACATGCCGATAAGCCACTTTCCCGACCAAAACCTATAGAGATTGGTGGCTCTGTGGCATTCTGTTCCCAAAATCCGTGGATTATGAATGCCTCTGTTAGAGATAATATTCTTTTCGGTTTCCGATACGATGAGGATTACTATAACAAAACGGTGGAGGCGTGCCAACTTTTGCCAGACCTTGAAGTTCTTCCCGATGGTGATGCTACTCAGGTTGGAGAAAAGGGTATTACTTTATCGGGTGGACAAAAAGCGCGTCTTTCTCTTGCTAGAGCAGTGTATGCTAGAGCTGACGTTTATCTTCTTGACGATGTTTTGAGTGCCGTTGATAGCCATGTTGGAAAGAGTATTGTGTCCAATGTTTTGTGTGGATCAGGCATGCTCGCTGGTAAAACTATAATACTTGCTACCAATAACATTGGCGTTCTTCAGAAGGCAGACAACGTACACTTTTTCGAAAACGGTACGATTATTGAGTCGGGAACATATGCAGATGCTATGACTGGTCTGGCCCTTCCTAAACTCAGTCAACTTTTAAGTGAGTCTGGAAATATCGGAGTATATTCGAGCCTTCCCGATAGTGATGAAGATCAACCGGAAGTTACATCTTCGTTGACCAGAAAATCTGAGAGAAGAGCAAGTGTGGCTACATTTGACTGGGATCCGTTCAGAAAGAGTCTCAACAACCGCCCTCGTCCTACGGCTGAAACTTCGGCTAAGGGAAAAGTGAAATGGAGAGTATATTGGCAATATATCCAAGCCTGCTCTTTGGCTTGGACTGTTGTTTGGGTATTTGTGAACATAGCTGCTACCTTGGCTTCTGTTATGAGTAACTATTCTTTGAAAAAATGGGCCGATAGAAACGAATTGATTGGAAACAATGGTGATGCATTCAAATACATTGTGGTTTACTCTTTACTTGGAGTTGGAACCAGTATTTTGAATTTAGCCAAAGGCGTGATCTTCTGGGTTCATTTGGGCATTCGAGGAGGCCGGGTTGTCCATGAACGCATGGCTGTGAGACTTATGAAGGCACCAATGAGCTTTTTTGAACGCACCCCGGTGGGAAGAATCATGAACAGGTTTAGTAATGATATTAACAAGGTGGACGATGCACTTCCTCGGTCATTCAATGGGTTTATGGCAATGGCATTAAAGACTGTGATGACTTTTGCTGTTGTGGGTTTGGCTGTTCCATCTTTCCTTGTTGTTGCGTTTGCGTTGACTTTCGTGTACGGGTACTATCAAAAGTATTATATCAGTGTGCAACGTGAGCTTAAGCGATTGGTCTCGCTCTCCGTTTCCCCCATTTTTGCTCATTTTCAGGAGAGTTTGACCGGTGTGGAAAGCATCAGAGCATACCGCCAAGAAGAGCGGTTCTCGTATATTAACAGGGCCAATGTGGACTTCAACTTGAAGAGTTTGTTCATGTTGCGCTCTATCAACAGATGGTTGTCCGTGAGGTTGCAATTCATTGGTTCGATTGTCATTTGGACTTCGTCGACCATGCTTATTTATACCACCACCACCCGCAACCCTGTGAGTGCGAGTATGGCGGGTTTCGTTATGAGTTACGCGTTGCAAGTGACTTCATCTATGAGGATGATGGTTCGTATGTCTGCGGAGGTTGAGGCGAACATTGTTTCGGTGGAGCGTTGTTTCGAGTACTGTGAGCTTCCGTTGGAGGAAGATGTGAATTCGAAATTCCTTCCAATACCGCCGCAGTGGCCCTACCATGGCGAAGTGGAATTGACCAACTTTACCACTCGTTATGCCAAGAACTTGGATCCTGTGTTGAGAAACGTTTCGATCTCGATCAAATCCGGAGAAAAGGTTGGTGTGGTGGGCCGCACTGGTGCTGGTAAGAGTAGTTTGGTGTTGGCACTTTTCCGAATGCTCAAGGCTGACGAAGGCAGCATCACCATTGATGGGCTCGACATTTCTCGGTTGAAGCTTTTTGATCTCCGTCATAACTTGAGTATCATTCCACAAGATGCGCACATGTTTGAGGGCACTATCCGACAGAATTTGGACCCGTTTGGCGAGCACACCGATGCCGAGCTCTGGCGTGCCCTTACGCTTTGTAGTCTCAAGGGTTTCGTCGAGGGCATTGACGGCGGGCTCGGTTTAGAAAGCAAGGTCAGTGAGAGCGGAAGCAACTTTTCCGCGGGCCAGAGACAGCTCATATGTTTGGGCCGCACGCTTCTCAGTCCGTCCAAGATCTTGATTCTTGACGAGGCCACTGCTGCGGTTGACACCCAAACGGACAAGATCATCCAGACCATCATACGCAAGGAATTCAAAGACAAGACCATCATAACCATAGCCCACCGACTCGACACGGTGATGGACAGCGACCGTATATTGGCACTTGACCGCGGACAGGTGGCCGAGTTTGATGCGCCGGCCAATTTGCTACAACAGGAGGACACCATCTTCTACAACTTGTGCAAACAAGGCTCCTATATATAAAGAGGGTGACAGTATGATAGAGCCAGTTCGCGGAGACTAATCCCGGGGAGAATTAAAATACAAAATAAACGACATTTTCGCCAATACACCGCTTTGCATCACCCTCCGCATGCAATCGGAGTTATCACCCTCTTGACGTGGTGGGATTCGTGGGAGTGCACATGGTGCAACTCAGTGGGATGAGGCATGCGCACTGCGGCCATAGAGGTGAAGGCATATCCAACCGCGCAACTCCGAACGGGCTTCCCCGCTTTCTCCACAGATGCACTTAGGTGGCTAGTGGGAAAAAAAATTGAAATGTGACCGGCGCTGGCGCATGGAAGGGCCAACGGCGCCAAAACTGAAGCCAGAAACATAAATCCCGGCACGCCGGCAAAACCTCCGGTGCCACCACTACCTCCGGTGCCGGCTCCCCCGCCATTGCGCGCAAAGGCCTAATGATCAAAACCAAAAATGGGTGCGAGCCACCCGAGCCTGCACATAGGTCTCCAGGAAAAAAAAGGTGGAACCTACTTCCTTTGCCCCAACCCCCCAACCCCATTCTTATCCCCACAATGGCCGCCACCGCACAACAAGCGTCCAAGTTCCAGCGCTTTCTCAATTCCGAGACCGGGCCCCGCACCGTTCATTTCTGGGCGCCGGTGTTCAAGTGGAGTTTGGTGATTGCCGGCTTCAACGACACCCAAAGACCGGTGGAGAAGATTTCGGGCACCCAGCAGATTGCGTTGTTCTGCACCGGTGCCATTTGGACTAGATGGGCCGGCTTTGTCATCAGACCCAAGAACTACTTGTTGGCCAGTGTCAACTTTTTCCTCGGCGGTGTTGCCGGCTACCAACTCATAAGAATTGCCAACTACAGAACGAGCTTGGGCGACAGCCCGGCCCAGGTGTTCAAGTACATTTTGAGCGGTGATGTCGACGCTCCTGCCGACGCCGACGCTGCGCCAAAGACGTCTTAAGTGTATATTACTGGATAGTAACGGGTATATTATTTATTAGTGCTGTGTAGTGCTCAGTCGAGGAGCATATCCTCTGGGGCGGGGCCATCTAAGTGGTGGGTCGAGGGGTGCGATTCGGCGGGTTCGAGGGACTCTAGCGATTTGTGGCTCGCGCTCTCGGGGTTCTCCGCGGTCTCCGGCTCCACTGAGTCCGAAGCGGATTCCGGGACCGATTCTGGAACCGGTTCCGGGACCGATTCTGGGTACGTGGGCTCTGGCCCAGCTGCTTCCAGCTCTGCTGCTTCCGGCTCGACGGTCCCTTCTTGGTCCTCCCGGTCTTCTTGGTCCTGACCATCCTCCGGGTCTTGGTCGTCTTGGCTGTCCATATCATAGTCCTCGTAGTATTTCAAGTCCTCGTACTCACTGGTCTTGATCTTGTCCACCTCGGCCATGATCTTGGCCAAGTCCTGGGTCAAGAACTGGTTCAATGCGGAGTCGCGTGACGACCACTGGCTGTTCTTGCGCGTCAAGTGGGACTTCACCCGGAGCAACACCTCGTACTTGATCTGCATGCGCATGCGGAGACGGAACTCCAAGTTCACAAGCCGGTTGAACTCGGCAAACTCCGGCGCCGGGAGCGTGGACTGGCGCTCGAGCGAGAAGAGCTGGCCCACCGCCACCTTGCGCGGGTAGTTACCGCCGTCATCGCGGTCAAGGTGCTGGAGGTACTTGCCGTTCTCGTACTGCTCGAGTGTTTGGAGCGAAAACGAGAACTGCGGGAGCCGGATGGCCTTACGGAGCTCGGCGTAGCTTGTCTCGAGCCCGCTGTTGCCGGTGTGGAGCCGCGAGATCTCGGCGTACTTGCGGTTGTATGCCTTGACCTCGCCGTCAATGAACCGCAGCCGCGCCGCGTTCTCCCATTCCTTGTGGTCGCGGTGGAGCTTCTTCACGGTGAACGAGTCCAAGAGCGCCTGTTTCTGGCCGCGGTGCAACTCGGACGGCGAAACCGGCTCGCCACGGCTGCGGCGGCGGGCAAGCTCAAGGAGCGTGGAGACCGATGCGGTGGTGCGGTTGGCCCGCTCCACCGCCTGTCGCAACGATGCGTTTTCGCTGTCCTGAACCATGCGGGGAGAGTGTGGGGGTGGTCGTAGGTGTGGTAGGGGAGGCCGTCAAGGTGTCAAAGGCGGCAAGGGGGCGAGGGGGCGATGCAAGGTTGCAGGGCGACAATGTGGTGGGGTCTGCGAATTTGTTCGCGGTGGTTGATTTGGGTGCCCGTCGCACCTCGCGCTCGCACCTCGCACCTCGCAGAGCGTCGCAGTCGCACCTCGCAGTCGCATCAATCGCAGATGCACGGATGCACCACCTACTACTACTACCCACCCCTCCCCCATGGTCGACGCCCCGGACTTGCGCCACAGCCTCTACCACGCGTCCTTGGTGCTTTCCAACCTCAACCTCGTGCACGCCGCCAAGTGGTGCACCGAGGCGCTCGCGGGCTTGGCCCCGTGCTCCACCCCGTTCGACTACCCACCCATGGACGTGGCACCCGAGGACAAACCGGACCAGATCGCGTTCATGGTCGCACGCAACTACTTCCAGTGCAAGGAGTTTGACCGCGCGGCGTACACGTTGCGCAATTGCCAAGGCGGCAACGCGCTATTCCTCCGGCTCTACTCCATCTACATCAGCATCGACAAACGGGCCACCGAAGACACCGGCGGCCTGGTCAGTCTCAGCCCGCCCGCGCGAGACGGGAGCGGCATGAGCAAAAGCGACGCCGAGGCCACCCTGCGTGACCTTGTGGATTCGTTCAACGGCCGCTTGAGCACCATAGTGGCCGAGGCGGACCTGTTCCACCACCGGGGCGGCACCGCTAACCCGTTTCTCCACTACCTCGTGGGACTCATCCACGCCAAGAAGAAGAAGACAGACTTGGCCCGCGACAGCTTCTTCCTCGCGTTGCAGCTATTCCCGTACAACTGGAGCTGCTGGCAGGAGTTGATGGCCACATTCTCCAAGTACGAGGAGGCACGCGACTTTGTGGACCAGGCCAAGACGGCCCATCCCCAGTTTTCCGCGTCGGTGATGTTTCGCATGTTCGAGCTCGTGCTCTTGCAGGAATTCTACCAGCGCCTGGATACATTCTACGACCAGCACGCTGCGTTGACCGAAATCTTCCCCGGGTTCATGTTTCTCCGGGTGCAGAAGTTCTTGGTGGCGTACCACGCATTGGACTACTACCTCGCAGAGTCGTTGTTCGACGAGATCCTTGCCCACGATCCAATGCGCCTCGACGACTTGGATACCTACTCCAACATGTTGTACGTGATGGAGAAGAAATCCAAGCTCTCATTTCTCGCCCAATTCTCGTCCCAGATTGACAAGTTCCGCTCGGAAACCTGCTGCATCGTCGCCAACTACCACTCCATGAAAGGGGAGCACGACAAATCCATCATGTACTTCAAACGGGCGTTGACGCTCAACAAAAACTGCCTTAGTGCCTGGACCCTCATGGGCCATGAGTTTGTCGAACTCAAAAACTCGCACGCCGCCATTGAGTCGTACCGCAGAGCGGTCGACATTAACAGCAAGGACTTCAGGGCCTGGTATGGTTTGGGCCAGGCGTATGAGGTCTTGGATATGCATTTATACGCATTGTACTACTACCAGCGAGCGACAAATCTTCAGCCCATGGATAAACGCATGTGGCAGGCAATTGGCAACTGTTACGAGAAGATTGACAAGCTAGAAGAGGCAATTCAATCGTTTGAAAAGGCTTTGGCCATTGATAGCCAAAACAAGATGGCCGATGACGCGGCAGATGGGTTTGTCAGCGTCGAACCTCATATCTGTTACAAACTAGCCACGATTTCCAAAAAGTTGGACCGACTGAAAGAAGCGTATAAGTACATGCGCTTATGCTTTGACCAGGAGTTAGAGTGGGGCGTTACCGATGAAACATCAAAGGCTAGGTTATGGTTGGCGCGGTCGGCCCTAGAAAGTGGCCATTACGAAGAATCATACGAGTTGGCAAAGGAATTCAACTTGAGCAATGCTCACGACGTGGAAGAGGCGCGGGCAATTGCGAAAGAGGCGAGAAGTCGAATGACAAAGTAAATTAATTAATTTATAGCATTAGATATGAAGGGAATTAGTGAATGTTAATTGTTCTGCAAAGGTTTTCGTTCAACGTCAATGCGCTAAAGAGTGGGCCAACCCCGACTCCAATGTAACTAGGTCTGCCGGGCCTTTAAGAGTTGAGCAAATTCTTTGGACAATGTGTGGCAAGATCGACAAAAGAGTGTCAATCTCCTCGATTGATAGACCCGCATTGATGTGGACCAATAACCGTGGACTGCTGACAGGCAAGGATTCTTGCTCTAAGACAATCCTCGTTCTGTTGATAAGCGCGTGATGTCTTTCGAGGAACTCGTCAATCACCTTTTGTAAAATATAGCACTCGATATTATAGTGGTGGTTGAATGCGTTCAATTTTCTGGAAGGTTTCCCGGTTGCCAACAAGACAGTGTTGCCATACATGGTTGGCAAATCTAACACTTTTTTGAATTCTGAAGTAAATTCCAAGTGAATTATTGGAGAGCTTGGGACGGACTTGACTTCGAAATACTTAGAGCCCTTGAATGCATTGGTCAACTTGGTGTACGCAAAGCTGACTTTTTTGTGAAGGTCTGCAATAATAGTAGATTCTCCTTCGGGGGTAGAGCTCTCAGTTATCAACGCAATGGAACGCGATACAACCTGGGCCGAGTAAGGTGGCAAGGATGCACTGAAAACATAAGCGATCGAATTGATTCTCTGGTGGTGAATCATAGGTCTAACACCAACGCAGAAACCTCCCGAGGAGGCAAAAGAAGTGGCCAATGAACCAATTGTAATCGCAACTTCATCTCTGGAAATGCCGAAATGTTCAGTGACACCTCTACCGTATGCACCGAGGGTACCGATAGACAATGTCTCGTCCAAAAACAATCTGTACTTGAATTTGTTTTTCAAGGCAACGATGCCAGGTAAGTCAACAATGTCACCGGAGTAGGCAAACAACCCCTCAGTGATAATGAATCTTCTTTTCAATGGTTTTTGCTTGTTTAACATTGGCTTCAATTCCGTGAGGATTTGTTCAAGGTGCTCCATATCATTGTGGTCATACCATTCGACGTCACATCTGCTGACAATGATCGCCTTCTGAATAGCCAAACTCACACCAGAGTCCACGACAGCCAAATCACCTCTCTTCAAGAAGGCAGGAATAACCGATCCGGCAGTCACAAAGTCCTGGCCGTACAAAATCGCTTGTTCCGTGCCCAAGTACTTAGCCAAGTCTTCCTCTAGTCTAACATGATAATCTTGGGTACCGTAAAAGTTTGGAGGACCACAAGCACCGACACCTACATTTCCAATCGCATCTTTGGCTGCATCTTTCAACCTTTGATCGGAGTTCAAGTTGAGAAAATCAAGACTGGAGAAATTCGCAACAACTCCTAGTTCGGGTTTCTGGACTATTCTAACGTGTGCAGAATTCTGGCCCTTGACATGGTTCTCATCCAATCTCCACCGTTCCAACTCTGTCACCTCTTCGATTAGAGGCTCAGGGGACCATTCCTCCACAAGTTCATCAATCTCACGCTTGGAAAACTTAACCAATTCTGATTTATTCTCCTTTCTCTTGGAAGACAAGAAGTAGTGCACCGCAAAAGCAAACAAGGAGAACTCAAAGAGAGACCGGATAGGGTCATCCTTGTAAGACGACTTGAGGTATCGCAAGATTATCAGACCACCAGGCACGTTGTCTAGAAGACTGAAGTAATAACCAATTTGCTGGATGATAGATGTTTTGAGCAATTCTGCATTCTGTGGTATGGAGTTCGAAACTGTTGTGGACATATGGTAACTTAATTTGAAGTTTGCTGAAGGATTGCGTAGTGGAAGTTACTGGGGAGCACGGGCAATGTTTGAGGAAAACGCGGTGAAGAGGCTCGGATTTTCTGCGTGCGTATTTTTTTTTCTGGTCGAGCTGATCTATGGCACGTGACCGCAAAACCCCTATTGCCGCCTGGACACCGGGAGACAGAATAGAAGAAATTGGTCGATTTGTTTCTAAATTTTTTGCTTCGTCGTGTAATATATTTTCGTTGTCTATGGAATAAACACCCTGGAAACCCCTTCAACATCTCGTCTACAAGTCACGCACCCTTCTAACCCTTTCGACACTAAGCTGAGCCGACAACCCTCACAAATGCTGAAGCATTTACAGGGCCAGGTGATGATTTCTCTGGGTGCGACTTGACAAATGACACATGCGAAACGTGGATCAATGTCATTTTCGTCATCGCTTCCAGTGTTATTGGTCACCAGTGTTGGCGGTACTTTCCTCTTAGAAAGTAGAACGTCAAGGAGCTTGGCGGGCTCATCATGGGCGGTGTGACGCGAGTTGATTCTTCTGTAGCGCGACCTCGTCAAAGTTCCTAGGTTGCCAGAATCATACTGCAAATGCACACGTAAAATGTCAAGATTCTCCTCTTTGAGAAACTCTTCCATGTTTTCGGGTGTCATAATCTCACTTAATGCATTGGATGGGTTCACGTTCAACGACACGTATTCTTGTCCTCTAATAATATGTGCTTGGGAAGAGTTAACAAGTTCCACGTCTGAGTCATACTCCGACTCAACCTCCAGGTCTGATCCGTCAAGAAAATCAGGTGAAGTGTCAATGTCTGCCAAATCTCTATTCCGTAGAATCGCAGCGTATTGTTCCGTCAAAACATCCTCCGTGACGTTTTCCAAGCTGAACCCTGCAATTTCTTTTATCGATTCGTTTGGAGGCCTCATGATCGATTGAACGAAGCCAGGAGCCAAGCTTCGTTGGTACTCGAACTCTTCTTCATGGTCCGACTCTGATTCGCGGTTGCAAAGCTTTCTGAAAAACTTCGGAATGTAATGCAAAAAGAACACTTTGAAGACCAACGAGTATAGGAGCAGTAAAAACCGCAGTCCGATCGCTTTAACGTATTCGTACCTCAACTTGATTACCGGTAATCTCTCTATCCCTTCTGGATTGCTTGAGCCATTCACGACACGAGAAGATGGAGTGTTAACTACGTTAGAATAGCCCGTCATTTGGTTTTCTTTCAAATATGCCAAAACCCTTCCATCTCTCACCAAACTTGATTTACTCGAAAGAATGTTGGTTTGAAATTGCAACTGAATCTTGCTCCACAAGCTCTTCTCCAACCATGTCTCAGAGCCATGGAAGATGGCATTATATTCTTTGATGTAGCTTGACTTGCCTGCCAGTGATACCATAAACAAGCCGATGTTCATCATGGCGGTGTAGAAGTCTTGTGAAAGGGATAAATTCAAGTGCTTGGAGAAGAAATCCGTGTCGTCATCGGTATTCCAAAAGTAGCTGGCATAATTGAGCTCCTCGAGGTTTGAAGTTTTGGCCAATATTGCTAGGAGGAAAATCGACAAGCACACTAAGGACACCATTAGAACGAAAACAAGGCACAAATACACCATGGCGATGGAAAATGGGAATTCGAGAGCTTCCGAAAGTCCAGAAAAGAACGTGGAAACAAAGTACCACACAAATAAGGTACTAGTTATGGTCAGAGAAATCAAGCGGTACTTATTTTTGTTTGCCATTGATCCCAAGTGGCTCAAAATATGATCCACAAGCAGAAAGAGGCAGATCATCAACACCTTCTCCGATGGTCTCTTGGCCAACTTATTGTTGCCAAACAGCAAGATACTTGCACTGACCTCCTGGATGGCAACAGATATCTCAAAGAGCGTCGTACCACCACCCAAGAACGGCTTGTCTCCTACGATTGCAGAGCAGAATGTCTCGGCAAAAAGGGAAAAGCACATGCTGCAGAAAACAGGCCATAGCATTGCGGATGTGGGCCCAAATCTAATCTCACTTGGGGGCATCTTCATGTACAGTGATGAATGTGCTTGAGGGATGTACTCAAAGAATTGGGTGGGTATCATCTTGGTGAGACGGGCCAACTTGGACGGATTGGCCGTTTTCTGAATCACCCAAAGGGTGGTCAAGATGTTTTTCACCTGCAACACCATGAGGGTCACGGCCGCAATCCGCAAGCAACTGACGACAATTGACGTGGACAAATCGTCACCCATAAACGCACCCAACACTCCACCTTGTCGGTGTCTCCTCAGTCGGTGCGTAGATGCAATGACGGCAGTACGGTTTAACACCACTGCAACGATGAGAGTGCTGACGCCGTAATACGAACAAGCAAATGCCACGATGGCTCCAAACCGATCCACCGAGAGCCCTTCCGCCTCGGCCCGCTGGCTCCGCTCTTGTATAGCCTTCCAGAGAAGTCTCACCAAGCCATTAACCCCTGAATGTGATTCAGTTTCCACTTCAAAGGGCATGGAAGCAAGCAATCCCAGGAACAGAGAATTCAGTGCCGGGCCCAGGGAGTTCATTGGGGAACAAGTGTGATTGATAACGTATGTAGTACTAACGCGCCTTCCTATCGGGGTGGCGAGTGGGACGATTGTATGGGGAGTGTTTGTGTGCAGCAAAATCTAGTTGGTGTTGGAGCGGTAAAGACCACCAATCCAGTTTTCCGATATTTTTGTATCGTGGGTGGGAATTTTGCATTCCACTTATTTTTGCTGGTCTCTGAGGAGGAAATGAGGGTAACGGGAATTGTCCCGTAGCGTTTGCACTATTTCGTAAAGTGTGCGACATTGGACAGAAGTGAGGGACCACACAGAAATGTGTACCATGGGGAAAAAAACTCTGGAGCTGCAAATTACGTTAGAATCGTGAAAGGAAAGTACGTCATTCTCCTCCGGGGGGTTTTCCAGCGGGGTCACGTTCAATTGCCGTATTGGGCCGGTACGACGGTTTGATACTACCGGATGACACACCCGTACACCACAAACCCAGTTATGATGAGCATCATCTTGGCGGTTCTGTTTTCAAGCACACTTTCCATTATGCCTCCAAAGCTACCGCCACCTCCGCCACCACCAAAGAGACAGCGTGTCGATGGCAAAAGTTTACCGCCACCACCCCCTCCCCCTTCCAATGCGAGGATTCTGGCGAGATCTAGCCGTTCATCAGTGCCGGTGAGAGTAGCTCCACCACCACCTCCTCCACGCTCAAGAGCTCAACCGCCTTCCAACATCACCAAGATTCAGAAATCTGGAAGTTTAACCAAAGATGAGCTCGAGGCACGCAAGGTTAACTGGCTTCAAACCCAAAAACTGCGTTTCCGACAATCAGCCGTGAAGCAACGGAACAGCGATCAAAATGGCGGCTTGGTTAAACCTACAAAATCTGAATTGCCTCCGGAGCATCTACGGAAAATTATGATCAATCATGGAGATCTCTCCTCCAACAAGGTTGCGTCAGACAAGAGAGCACATTTGGGTTCTCTTAAGTATATGCCCCATGCCATATTGAAGCTCCTCGAGAACATGCCCCAGCCATGGGAAGCCACAAGGGAGGTGAAGGTGCTTTATCATGTGACAGGTGCTATCACATTTGTCAATGAGATTCCCCGCGTCATTGAACCCGTTTACACTGCCCAATGGGCCTCCATGTGGATAATGATGCGCAGAGAAAAGAGAGACCGAAAACATTTCAAGCGAATGAGATTCCCCCCGTTCGATGACGAGGAACCTCCTTTGGACTGGATAGAAAACTTAGAGGATGTTGATGCTCCAGAGCCAATCCAGCTCGATTTGGAAGCAGATTCCCGTTACGCTCTGATAGACTGGCTTTTCGACGACAGACCGCTTTCAGACGACCGCTCAGTGGTGAATGGAGAGTCTTATAAAAGATGGCATTTAGATGTGGCAACCATGGCTACCCTTTACGAGTTAGCTCTACCGTTGCTTCCTCATGTGACGGATGGCAACTACTACTATTTGTTCAACAAAGAAGCATTCTTCACTGCGAAAAGCTTGAACGTGGTAGTTCCCGGTGGACCCAAATTTGAGCCTCTTTTCAAGGTTGATAGAGAGAAGGAAGACTACACCGAGTTCAATTCGTTGGATCGTATTATTTTCCGTATCCCGATCAGAACCGAGTACAGAATTGCATACCCACACTTGTACAATTCATTTGTGAAGAACGTTCACAGTTGCTGGTACCATGATCCTATCCAAAACTTCATTCGCAAAACCAAGGTTATGAAGGATGAGGAAACTCCTGCGTTCTCATTCAACGAGGAGTACAACCCCATCATTCCACACAATTTTTCAACATCTGCAGCTGAATCGAATCTCTTGGACTTTTCACTAGATGAAATCACCGCCGACGTAACACCATTTATGTCAACGGATAGGGAAGGGAATGATTTACCTATAGATCATGAAAATACGAATTCAGCTTTGGAGCTATGGTGGGCGCCTTATCCATTCAACCGTCGTTCTGGTAAGAACGTGAGGGCGCAAGATGTTGCTCTCGTGAAATCGTGGTACAAGGAGAGACCTCCTTCTGATGCCGCCGTTAAGGTCCGCGTATCTTATCAAAAGCTTTTAAAGAATCATGTTTTGAACGAACTCAAAAATCCTCCCGGATCAAAAAGTGGATCTAAAATGGCCAACCTAAAGAAAGTGCATTTGCTCAAAAGCTTGAAAGCAACTAAGTACTTTCAACAGACTACAATTGATTGGGTTGAAGCGGGGTTACAAGTATGCCGCCAAGGCCACAACATGCTTAATCTCTTACTTCACAAACGTGGCTTGACATACCTTCATCTTGATTATAATTTCAACTTGAAACCTACGAAGACGTTATCAACGAAGGAGAGGAAAAAATCCAGATTTGGAAATGCTTTCCACATGATTAGGGAACTTTTGAGAATCATAAAGATTGTGGTGGACTCTCATGTACAATTTCGTCTCGGAAATATCGATGCTTATCAGCTAGCAGATGGTATTTACTACATTCTTAATCATTTGGGACAACTCACTGGTCTTTATCGTTACAAGTATAAGGTCATGCACCAGATACGCGCATGCAAAGATTTAAAGCACGTTGTCTATTCAAACTTCAATATCAAAATTGGAAAAGGTCCTGGTTGTGGCTTTTGGCAACCAGCTTGGAGAGTGTGGTTGTCCTTCATTAGAGGATTGATTCCGCTTCTAGAGAGATGGTTAGGTAACCTTTTGGCTAGACAATTCGAGGGAAGAAGAAGCAATGATGTTGTTAAGACAATCACAAAGCAACGTATTGATTCCTACTACGACCTCGAATTGCGGGCTCAGGTCATGCATGATATTTTAGACATGATTCCTGAAGGCTTGAAGCAAAGCAAATCCGCTTTGATTTTGCAACATTTGAGTGAGGCATGGAGGTGCTGGAAGGCGAATATTCCATGGAAGGTTCCTGGATTACCAAAACCGATTGAAAACATTATCGACCATTACATCAAAGCTAAAGCTGATGGATGGATATCGATTGCTCATTATAATCGTGAAAGAATTAGACGTGGTGCAACTGTAGAGAAAACAGTTGTCAAGAAAAATTTGGGAAGACTTACCAGACTTTGGATCAAAAATGTTCAAGAACGTCAAAATGATTTCGCTAAGAATGGACCTTATATTTCTCCTGACCAGGCAGTTGTCGTTTTCCAGACAATGGTTCACTGGCTCGAAAGCAGAAAATTTAATCCAATTCCATTTCCACCGATTTCATATAAACATGACACCAAACTTTTGGTGTTGGCATTAGAGAATTTGAAAGAAAGTTACAATGCCAACGCAAGATTGAACTCCGCACAGAGAGAGGAATTGGCATTGATAGAGCAAGCATACGACAACCCCAACGAGTGCTTGGCTAGAATCAAGAAATACTTGTTGACACAGAGAATTTTCAAGGAGGCTGGGTTGGAGATGATGGATCATTATGACCATCTCGTTCCTACCTACGCCATTGACCCCCTTGAGAAGATAACAGATGCTTATTTGGACCAGTACTTGTGGTATGAAGCCGAGAAGCGCCAGCTTTTCCCTAACTGGGTTAAGCCATCAGATGATGAAATCCCACCGTTATTGGTGTATAAGTGGTGCCAAGGTATCAATAACTTGGCTAATGTCTGGAGCACCTCCAAGGGTGAATCAAATGTTATGCTTCAAACATCCTTGAGCGGAGTGGCCGAAAATATTGATTTCACCATGCTTAACAGGCTCCTTAGATTGATTGCTGATCCTAATATTGCTGACTACATCACATCCAAGAACAATGTTGCCCTTTCCTATAAAGATATGAACCATGTGAATCAGTTTGGCTTGATCCGTGGTCTTCAGTTTGGGTCATTTGTTTACCAATACTACTGCTTGGCGATTGATTTGTTAATTTTGGGATTGGATCGTGCTACAGAATTAGCGGGACCAGTTCACCAACCAAACTCTTTCCTTCAATTCAAGGATACAGCAACAGAAACTTCAAACCCAATAAGATTGTACTGCAGGTATCTTGATAAGATATACATGCTTTTCCGCTTTGATAGGGATGATGCAGATGGGTTGGTACAAGATTTTTTGACTGAAAATCCTGATCCAAATTTTGAGAATGTTGTTGGATACAATAACCACAAATGTTGGCCGAAGGATTCGCGGATGAGACTTATGAGATCCGATGTGAACTTGGGTAAGGCAACCTTTTGGGAAATCGCGGGAAGAGTCCCAAGTTCTATCACTAAGATGGAATGGGAAAATACCTATGCATCGGTGTACTCGCCGGAAAACCCTAACCTTTTGTTCTCCATGTGTGGGTTTGAAGTCCGAATTTTACCAAAATGTCGAGTTTCCGAAGATTCTTCCTCACAGGAAGGAGTTTGGGACCTTGTCAATCAAGTCACAAAGGAGAGAACCGCGAAAGCATACCTTCAAGTATCGAAAGAAGAAGTTGATAAATTCCAAAACAGAATTAGACAGATATTGATGTCATCTGGTTCCGCGACATTCACTAAGGTGGCGGCAAAGTGGAATACTGCTTTGATTTCTTTATTTGCTTATTACAGAGAAGCTACAGTTGCTACAGAATCCTTGCTAGATATCTTGGTGAAATGTGAGACAAAAATACAGAACAGAGTGAAAATGGGTCTCAATTCGAAAATGCCATCTCGGTTCCCTCCTGCAGTATTTTATACGCCTAAAGAACTTGGAGGGTTGGGAATGCTAAGTGCATCTCACATATTGATTCCTACATCAGATTTGAAGTGGTCAAAACAAACAGACGCAGGAATAACCCACTTTAGAGCAGGAATGACTCACAAGGAAGAAAGATTGATCCCAACAATTTTCAGGTACATCACTACATGGGAAAACGAGTTTTTGGATTCTCAAAGAGTTTGGGCAGAATATGCAATTAAACGCCAAGAAGCTGCTGAACAAAACCGTCGTCTTACATTTGAAGACATGGAGACGAGTTGGGATAGAGGTCTTCCAAGAATAAGCACGTTATTTCAAAAAGACAGACAAACTTTGGCGTACGACAAGGGCCACAGGGTTAGAAGGGAGTTCAAGCAATTCAGTTTACCTCGCTTCAATCCATTTTGGTGGACAAACAATCACCATGATGGAAAATTGTGGAATTTGTCTGCGTACAGAACTGATGTAATTCAGGCATTGGGAGGAATTGAAACTATTCTAGAACATACTCTTTTCAAGGGAACCGGATTTGATTCCTGGGAGGGATTGTTTTGGGAGAAGGCCTCAGGGTTTGAAGATTCTTTGAAATTCAAAAAGTTAACGAACGCCCAAAGGTCTGGTTTGAGCCAGATTCCGAACCGTCGTTTTACTCTCTGGTGGTCCCCTACCATCAATAGAGCTAACGTTTACGTTGGTTTCTTGGTCCAGCTCGATTTGACAGGTATTTTTCTCCATGGTAAGATCCCAACTTTGAAAATTTCTCTTATTCAAATTTTCAGAGCCCATTTGTGGCAAAAAATTCATGAAAGTTTGGTTCAAGATATTTGCCAGGTGTTGGACAAGGAATTAGAGGTGTTGCACATTGACTCTGTGGAAAAACAGGCAATTCATCCAAGAAAGTCTTACAAAATGAACTCGTCTTCTGCTGATATTGTTTTGACAAGCACATACAAGTGGAATGTTTCGAGACCATCACTTCTTAATGATAAAAATGATGCATTGGATAGCGCTACGGCCACAAAATACTGGATTGATGTTCAGCTCAGATACGGTGATTATGATTCTCATGACATTTCTCGGTATACTAGAGCTAAATTCCTAGATTATACCACTGATAGTGTGAGTGCGTATCCGTCTCCAACAGGTGCGATGGTCGGTGTTGATCTTGCTTATAATACTTACGATGTTTATGGAAACTGGTTCACTGGATTCAAACCTTTGATGCAGAATGCGATGAAGGAGATCATGAAAGCAAACCCAGCGTTGTACGTTCTTCGTGAGAGAATAAGAAAGGGCCTTCAATTGTACCAATCGCAACCTCAAGTTGCATTATTGAATTCTTCCAATTATGCTGAATTATTCAATAATGAAACCCAGTTATTTATCGACGACACAAACGTTTACAGAGTTACTGTTCACAGAACATTCGAAGGAAATTTGACAACGAAGCCAATCAATGGAGCTGTGTTCATTTTAAATCCCAAAACAGGCCAGCTTTTTTTGAAGATCATTCATACACTGGTATGGGCAGGACAGAAAAGATTGGGCCAGTTAGCTAAGTGGAAGACAGCTGAAGAAGTTGCCGCCCTAGTTAGGTCATTACCCAGAGAGGAACAACCCAAACAGTTGATCGCTACTAGAAAGGGAGTTATTGATCCTCTCGAAGTGCACATGCTTGATTTCCCTAACATATCTATTCGTTCCTCTGAATTACACTTGCCTTTTGCTTCAGCTTTGAAGATTGACAAACTCGCTGATGTTGTTTTGAAGGCAGGTGAACCTCAGATGATGCTTTTCAACTTTTATGATGACTGGTTGACAAGCATATCTTCATACACAGCATTTTCGAGGGTTATTTTGATACTTAGAGCTTTGGGAATTAGCCAGGAGAGAACAAATATGATTCTTCGGCCAGACTCAAGTGTCATCACTCAAAGTCACCATATTTGGCCAAGCTTGACGGATGAGCAGTGGATTGATGTCGAGACTCAACTCAGAGATTTGATATTGAATGATTATGCGAAGAAGAATAACGTGAATGTTCAATCTTTAACTCAGTCCGAGATTAGAGACTTGATCCTTGGTCAAGAGATAAGAGCTCCATCTGCGAAGAGACAGCAAATTGCAGACATTGAAAATGGTAAGAAGGAAGAAAGCGAGGTCGCCAACGCAGAACTGCAACTCACTGCATTGAAGAGTACCACTCATAATGTGCATGGTGAAGAAATTACAACTATCACGACAACAAATTACGAGCAGCTGAACTTTAGTTCTAAGAATGAATGGAGAAACCGCGCAATTGCAGCTAATAATTTGCATTTACGTACGAAGAATATTTTCGTATCCTCAGAAGATTTTGTGGATGACGATAGTTTTACCTATATCATGCCTCAAAATTTGCTCAAGAAGTTCGTCCAAATTTCCGATACAAGAACTCAAATCGGTGCATTCATTTATGGTACATCCCCCGATGACAATCCCCAGATAAAGGAAGTCAGAGCAATGGCGTTGGTTCCCCAACTTGGTAATTCGCATTCGATTCAATTTCCAACTAAGATTTTCAATAAATCTGATAATGAGCTATTGCTGAAAATGGAACTCATAGGTTGGATTCATACCCAGAACCATGACTTGAATATGTTAAGTCCCGTCGATGTCACCACAATGGCGAACTTTTATAAGGCTAATGATGATGTTTGGAGGAAGAACCTCGTTACGATGACAGTCTCTTTTACTCCAGGATCGGTGACATTGGCAGCATTTGATCTCAAGGAAGAAGGTTACATTTGGGGATCAACCAACAAAGACATGATATCAAATGCCCCCCAAGGATTCAGCCCAACATTTAGTAAGAAGGACCAGTTAATCTTGTCTGACAGAATTATGGGAACGTTCTTAGTTCCTGATGATAACATCTGGAACTACTCGTTCATCGGACCAGTTTGGGATGTTAACGGGGCGTTTGACTTGAAAGTTGATGTTCCATTACCATTCTACCATCCCTCCCATCGCCCTCTCCATTTCAGCAACTTCACTGAGTTGGAAGGAAATGAATTAGAAGCTACTCAAGAAGATAACTTTGCATAAACATACTCATAATACTAATACATTAAAATATTTTATAATTACCAATGCCGTACTGAAATTATATGATCTTCAATAGCAACAAGTAGCTTTCTCAATTCTGTCCTGGAGATATTTTCTTTCAATAATAGAAGCTCGAGAGAATTCTTCCCGTTCATATATTTCAACACCTTGAAAAAGATTGACGTGAGCTCTTGAGATAATTTGCATTCGTCATGAATAATTTTGTTAATCCAGCGTCTTTCGATACTAGAAGCACGCCCTGGATCGACCAAAATAGTCTCTTCATCTTCTTCCAAAACAATTTTAGGAGTGTGACCAGCTGACTCAAAACTTTTTTGGATTTTTTCAATTTCTTCATCAATTGATTCTAGTGATTTTTGGAACTTTGCTTCCATTTTTTTCGATGAATTATCAACAGGAAGGTTTACCTTATTATCCGCTGCGGGCATTTCTTTATATTCTGTCTCTTTATTGCGTCTCGTTCCCTTTCCTAACTCATTCTCCATGTCTTCTTCGACCCTCATTTTGATTTTTCGAGTGACTTTGAACCAGAGGTATGTATGCAACTGAGCCACGTAGCCGAATCGAATAAGCCACCCAAGGGCCATCAAATATGTATCTTTATGATCTCTAGAAGGAATTATAGACGCAAATTGACGAGGTTTCTTTGATCTTGTTGAAAGCAACTTCAAAAACAGGGGTAAAGATGGGGCAGCCGGAAAATCACGCTTAAATCTTGCAATATCTGGTTGCAAGTTATTCATGAGCGGAGCCATTGGAGAGACAATATAAATCGACCTTGTATTTAAAGGTGGGATAATGCGAGCCTTTCTCCAGTACATGAGATGAAGGGCAAACAGCTTGACTTCTCCCATACTAAGTGTAGAGGTTGTGTCTGACAATCTATCAGCAACTTTTAGAAGTGATTCCGTCGGCTTTATCTGTCTCAAGAACATTGAGAGTCCCGACTGCAGTTCTACCTTCATGTCTCGTATAATGTTTTCTGGGTCATCCAAAAGAAGCAATGAGAAGTAAATCACATCGTCAACGTTAGATTTTTCATCGTCTCCTATGTTTTCATCATCGTCATCCGCATTATCATCGCCATCAGCCATATTTCCACCAAGTATGAAATTCATGAAATTGTTAGCCCCATATCTGGTTGTTTCACCGACACCTACCAACCCCGTCTTACCGAATCGATTGACAGCCGAAGATAAGTAAGAACCAGGAATATATGGCACGCTCAGTTCAGGCAAGGAGTGGAATTCCAACTTTATTGGAATTTGAAATGACCTGAGCTTGTTATTGATAGTAAGGTTAGCGATACGAGACCTTGAAATGGTTTCGTAACAGTCGGCCAAAACTTTGCACAACGATGATTGGGATGTCAAATATTCCGACAACGAAGTTTTAGAATTCGTCACCGAAGAGCTACGCCACTCTTCCTTCAACCTCAAAATGTCACGAACTTGGCTTGAAACATACTCATGCTTCAGCTGCTCTGATCGTAAAACCAAAGAAATCTTAGAGGTGACGTAGTAAAACATCTCATCTATACGGTAATCACGTTCGATGTCCAGGGGATTCATCACAAAAACAACATGAAACATATTCATAGAGCTTTTCGAGTCAGAATCCTCAGAGGTCGTACCATCGTTACTGTCGCCATTCTGATGCTCAGTTTTCGCTTTTGATTTCAGTCTCTTCGAGCTCCACGAGCCATTACCGAGGACGTGAATGGGTAACCCCAAAAAAACAACTTTCTCTAGAATTACTTCAAATCTCCGGTTGCACAAATCTTTTGAAGGGCAAAGCATTTCGCACAAGTGTTCGGGTTCGAAGCCTAAGATTCGTTTCGATTGAGCCCCATCCGAAGGTAGGCTGGTAGTTTTTGCGGAGTTAGAATCTGTTTGGGGAGAACCAGATGTAGTGCTACCTGGAACCACTTTCGCCCCTTTCAGGCTAGTCTTAGGGTAGTTATTCCGTTGTATGCTCTTTTGATCCTTGGCCTGGCTTCGTGCGTCAAGAAAGGTGAAGATGTCATCCTTAGTTCCCAAATAGTAGTCCAGATGACTAGCATCCCAGAGATTAGCCGGCTCCTTCTCTTGCGAGTCCTCAAAGTCGAAATCTTCATCGTCGAAATCCTCGTCAGACTCTTCCGCTCCCGCAGAGTGTAAGGTTATATCAGACAATTCTGGAGGGTAGTGGAAGACAAAGTTCGGGCCATTGTGGTTGGAAACGATGAAGAATAGCCCTAGTAGACTCGGACAGGGTAGGTTGTACGACATTTTTTTTTGCGGGGCTGTTACTTCACTTGGTTACCATTGAGGAATTGACACTGCGAACGCTATCGGCATGCACCGCTAGCGGTGTCGAGATGTATTGCGGAAATGGCAGTACCACTAAAAGGAGGCCAAAGTGGCTACAATTTATCCTTTGAATTGATTATATTGATTTGCGAACACCAAAAGCTAAATGTAATTACAATTTGTGTTTGATCTCCTTGTTGGCCAACTGCTGAAACCTCTGCTGCGGCACACCTTGTATCCACTTGTTGAAGCCCATGATCAATTCCTTGGAGTTTGCGCTATTGACCAATTGGTCCCTATTTGCTCTAAGAAGATTCTTGTTGAGGAAGATGGAAGGCTCGTGCAACCCGGCCAACTTTCCAGATACCTCCTTATAGACTTCCTCGTTAAACTGCTCAGTAGTGAGGCCCTTGCCAGTGAACACCTTGTTGAAATATCCCAAGCGGTTCAAATCTTCCCCTGGAATAGGTTTAGAGAGGAGCAACGCCTCCGCCGATTTGGACCAGCCCAAACGGAAAAATAATGTCGCGGAACTGGAGCCCTCGGCCACTAAACCCAAGTTCGAGAATGGGGTCAACATGAACACCTTCTTCTCATCAATACAGTAGATCAAGTCACACAACGCAGTCAATGCAGCGGACAAGCCAACCACCGGTCCATTGAGCGCCGCAACCAAAATCTTCTTGTGATTATGGAACAAATCAACAAGATAAGCGTTTCTGCCGACAAAGTTCTTGAACCAAAAGTCGTGAGAGAACATTTCGGCCGCGCTCTCTGCCTTCAAGTCGTTGAGGTCCAGGATATTTGCGCCCGCACTAAAATATCTACCCGTTGACTGGATTATTGTGGCAACGGTGTCTTCCTCCTCGTCAGCCTGGGCCACTAATTTAGCCAACTCAAGGTATTGGCTACCATTCAAGGCATTCAACTTGCGAGCCAAGTTCAAGGTGATGATCGCCACCTTACCTCTAACTTCATACAAAAATTCGGGACTTTCGGACATTTTTGATTGGAGAATTGGCGTGTGTTGGCACTGACGGTGTCTAGTTATATAGTAGAGGTATCTTGTGCCGACGCGCAGGACATTAGTTACTGCGGAGATAGGAATGAACCGAGGCCGCGCCCCCACACTTCTGGCGCCACGCGGAATTGACATCTTTGCTGGGGTACTGGACTCGGCTTGTGTTAGGGGCACCTCTTGTTTGCGTTAAATCCCCCATGGGGAAAACCAACATCCACCCAGTTGGGGCCGAATGACATTTTGGGCTAGAGCATGTAAATGAGGGGTCCTCTTGTTTAAGTAGAGAGGACCCGGGGCCTAGATGCGAATCAGGTGATTTGGTTAAACCAGCCCGAGACCGGCTAAAACCAACCGCACTCTGAAGCCACATTGCAGGCAACGGAAGGAGGGGGGATCTTTCGAGCAGTCCATGCTACACTTTTTTTTTGTTGACATGACATTTGACAATTTACTACTTCGACACAATTAAGCATTCTTCAAGTTGGTGGACAACCACTCTAAACCTTCATACAATCCATCACCGGAGGTGGCGCATGTGGATTGAATGTACCATGGCCGCTGTCTGATGGAATGTAAGCCCAATTTCTCGGTGATTTCCGCCGCGTTCATGGCGTTTGGCAAATCTTGCTTGTTGGCGAACACAAGCAACAACGCATCTCTCAACTCATCTTCATTAAGCATTTGCTGCAATTCTTCTCTGGCCTCGGCAATACGGTCTCTGTCGTTGGAGTCAACGACGAAAATGATACCTTGGGTGTTCTGGAAGTAGTATCTCCACAAAGGTCTGATTTTGTCCTGTCCACCGACATCCCACACAGTGAAGGAAATGTTCTTGTACTCGACGGTTTCAACGTTGAAACCGATGGTAGGAATGGTGGTGACGATTTCTCCAAGCTTCAACTTGTACAAAATGGTGGTTTTACCAGCGGCATCCAAACCGACCATCAAAATTCTCATTTCCTTGTGACCGAAGAGGCCGGCGAATAACTTTGAAAATGATAAACCCATGTTTCCAGTGTATCTTTCTTTACTTGTGTGCTGAGCCAATAGTGTAGTTTATTGTGAGATCAGGATTTTGGTCAGTGGGCGATTAGGGTGATCACATACTGCACATAAAACAGGGCAGGGTATATAGTCTGATTTTCTGATACTGAAATAGTTCGATACAAATCCGGTGATCGGCAACAACTAACAAACGCGCATATATGGATAGTGTTTCCGATCGTTCCCATTCGCGGAGTTGGCTATTAGCCCCGACACCAGAAGCAATTGTTTCCCGCTAAAGTCACGTGCTTCATTTCCCTTTTCCCCTAACAACGATCCCATGTTCAGCAATGCTCGGTATTTTAGGCAGCATACAAATTTAGACTCGCATATTATTCAATTGATTGAAGCTGGAGATAGCATCTTCGAGACCTTTTTTTTGGTTCCTTTCGTAAATATAGCTAGATTCCTTTATGGCGCCATTGTTTAGAGCTGTGGGAAAGCAAGGCACCCGTACCTCCAACACTGAGGACCACCCCAAGCAACCTGCCCCTCATACGATTACTGTAACAACATCTGCAACATGTCAATAGAGATTAAACGTGCTTCCAAATTTCCACCTACGCACGGATACTCTCGAATTAGGACCCAAGTTATCATACAGGCCCCGGTGGATGAACCAATCCCTTCATCTATTGAGTTTAAATTACCCGTTTTTGTTTACCACGGCACAAGTTACGTTTTGGTGAGAGATTTGGCTAAATTATGGAATTACTCCTCCTCATATCACATTTTGTCAAAAATAGTGAGCCACACAGGGGTGGAAAAGCGTGCATTCTTGCAGACCTCTGATTCCAAGTTGAACTCGGTTCTCTTGCAACAACAACTTATTGATGAAGCAGAGGCTAATACAAAATTGTTTTACGTGGAGTTGGCTTTCATTTATCTGATTGTCTCTAACAAAGAGGCATTGTGTCGAGGGCTTGATGACGTCGACCTCGTCCCAGAGACAATCAACCATCCTGTTATCCAGAATGCCGAAGAGGATCTAATCACCGTATCCCAAGTGTTTCCCCAGTACGGAGCAGTGGAAACTCTGACCCCCTTGGATCATGGCACCTTTCTTTGCCTCAATCCCCTCACGAAATATCTGGTGTACAAACACGAAGGTACGTACAGACGTGTGTTTGGCAATAGTATAAGTGCACAAGAGAGAGAACTTCTTTTTGCGTCGAACAACTACACAAAGCTTGCGGCGAGCGAACCCGAGAGGCTCGAGCTTGCTGAAGTAGTGTCAAATAAGAAGCCTTTGGGTAGACTGAAGAGAAATGTGGGCAACGTGGACCCCAACCTTCTTGACCCCGCTGAAAATATTCTCCCTGGGTGTGGACTTATTCCGGAATTTAACGTGGGTACATTGTGTAAGGTGCCTAACTATTTTGTGACCAACGGCCAAATGAGTGCCGCCCAGCAAAATGCCATGTTCAACCCCCAAAGAGCACATCTCACATCCCTTAAGTTGAAATTCAACGATAGCAGTAAGATGTCGAAACTGCTCCAACAACTTCTTTACAGCAGCGACCAAGATGCCTATCACTCTAAATACTACTATTTCAAGAGTTACAGAGGTCCGGGGTCGGGTAACTACAAGGATGCGGCCTTGGTCAACCGTATCAACCGCATTCGCAGATTCACACCCGACTCTGCTCCTAAGACCAACAATGTGACCCACGTGTCGGCAAATAAAGTGACCAAGCCTTTGAAAGACAGGTCTTCTAGACCTATTAAGGGTCTAGTGCACCAATTTTTTTCCGATGATAATGTGGAGATTGTTTTAGAGAGACAACGGAGATTTACCGAAGACTTCACAAATTTAGAAATGCTCCACAATGTTGTGTTGTTCAACTTGTTAATCAACTCATACAGAGAGGTGTCGGCAGATACGTGGAAGTGCTTCTTCAAGTTCAAATCAACGGATTATGAGAAGTTGTACCTGATACAACAAGCAGAAGTACGGAATAAGAGAAAGGCTGAACTTCTTGCACAACAAGCAAAAGCGCAGGAAGGCTCTTTGACGCAGTTGAAACCAACTGCTGAAATGGTTGATTTACTACGCCCAGATGTTACCCTACGCTTCACATTACCTAATCAGCATCACGAGATCATGGAAAAGTTACCCGTTGAACTTCGTGGCGATGATGGCGAGGAAGAGCATTCTCTCAGCAAGCCAATCAGATACGCCACAACATACCCCGACAAAACAGCTCCAGAGATCTTGAATCAAGTCGAATTGATCAAGCTTCCAAACGCAAATTCTCTCGGGTGGGACAATATCAAGAAGTACAGGGGATAGCTATATTTATAATAGCACAATAGGATTAGATTACATTGAGAATATACAGAGTTATGCTGCATCGTCGCTATCGTCAAAGATGTTGAATCCTGGAGACGACTTAGCTTGGGGTTCGCCCATAATAAAGCTCTTGCCAATACTAGAGCCAATATACTTGTTGGTCACATTATAGTTCACTCTCACCGGTGTCTTTACGTCCAGCGTAAAGTTAAGTTTTCTCGGCTTAAATCGTTGTTGCTCTGCAGACAACTTCTCCACCCGCCTCTCGCCGGTTCTATGGTTCACCATTTCCATGTGAGTGGATAAATCCAAGCTGTGTTTCTCTGGTGGGGAGTCCTGTGGCGAGGTGAAATCATCCGTGAAAGGGTTTCTGAGCTTCTTGCGAGGAATCTTGTGCAAATCGGAGATTTTCACAATCTGTACCTCATCTTCACTATCAGAAAAGCTGCTTAGTAAGGGTTCATTATACTGCGGAGGAGTGGTGGGTGCAGCTTGATTCGCGGGGGAGGGATTCTTGAAGGGAGTGAATTCCGCAAACGCTTCGGATTCTTCGGATATATAGTTCGTGTTCGACAAGTGTGGCCGCTGAGTGGGTTGCTCGTCGCCATACGCAAGAGCCTGGAGTGTTGCTGTCAATGACTTTGATCGCGTGGATGGCTCAGCAAGACCAAATGATTGTTTGGTCTTTCTGCCAGTCCCCACAGTCAGCGGTGTTGGTAGGAACACTGCCTGTGGACGTGTATCCACAGATACATGGTCCAAACTATGCTTGGCCAGGTGTGTCCGTGATTTGGGGCTGAGTAGTGATTTATGAGGTGTGGACGGGCTCATTTCACCATGGACGGTCTTTGTAATGTGTGAGGGCCTGGCAGATTCAGGAGTCATCCAGCCGGAGAAAGTGTCCAGATCTTGGCGCAACGACGGCGTGGCCGGACATTCGGGGAGGTCTTCCGCCATAGTTTGAATTTTGCCAATGATTGTCAAGAACTCGGATAATGTGGAAAATCCAGGAGTAGGTGTTCTTGTGCGCGCGCCGAAATGTCGTGACCTGCACTCTGCAGTTGTCTCACTGGCTGAGGAACTGGAGGGCTTTGAGTGATCTTTCCCATGGCCCAATGGTACAAGTGTCATATTCGCAGAAATGGTAACGGTGGACACAAGCAACGACCGACACTCCCACATCACATTTACGGAAAATCCCGATTTTTTTTTTCCTCAGCGAGGTTGTATATCCAGCGCTGTTGCCCCCCTAACTTAAGAAGACCCTGCACATTCCTTGCCGTAACAATAATAGTAGCGCGTCAACCGATCTGGTGGCTTTAGGCTTCTACTCTACATCACAGTTTTCAGCGATAGCCATGTCATTTGCCGAACGGTTCTGGACCCAAGATTACCATCTGGGTCATGAAGTACTCTTTGATCTTCTTTTCGAAGGCGTTAAGGAGAACGAGGACTTTATCCAATTGTTCAACAAGCGCATGGATCTGGAGCTCCAGTATGGGCTTCTGCTAGAAAATTTACCCCTGCAAGTGAAGCCATTGAGCAAGCGCCACACCGACGACGATTATGCCTCCACCATTAAGAATGCATTTGCGAAAATGAACGAGAACTTCTCGCGCCAAGGAAAGTATCATGTTGAGGTTGCTGAGGGAATCCAAGAGTTGGTTTTGGACCCATTTCTGAAATGGTGTAAGGAGCACGAGCTGAGAGTTGGCTACTCGGAGATCACCATTGCTGAGAAGTTCAAGCAGTACAAGAGCAACAAGGCTACCCTAGAGAAGTTGCAAACAAAATACTTCAACAAGTGCAGAATGTTGGAGGAGTTCAGAACCCGTTACTCGGACGAAGAGCTCGCTCTGATTCCTCAGGATGAATCCAGTTTCGATAACAGTGCTGACAATGATAATCCTAGCGAGACCGAGACCGAATTGACCGAAAATACCTACACCTTTTCCGGTGCAGTTTACGACGTCAAGAATGCCAGGAAATTGTTAGGTGATATTATCAGTAACATTGAGTTGAGATCACACAAGGTTCCTATTCTTGGTACATATCAAAATGTATCCAGTGGAAGCGAAATCACTCAATGGTTATTAGACAACATGCCAGAATACAAGGGAAACATTGCAAGGGCCGAAGCTTTTGGCCAGGATTTGATTGAAAACAACTTCATTCGTTTGATTGGTTCCATGAATGCTAGTAAGAACTTTATCAATTCCTCCCAATTTCTCTATCAGTGGAAACCCTCCGCGTTCGAATTCACAAAATTAGTTGGCCTTGATCAAACAAGGACTGCTGCTTCCGATTCCGCTGCTGCCTCGACTGCTAGAACTGCGCAGTTTACAACATACTTTGAAGATGTCAAGCAGGCAATCGGTGTTTCTTCAGTCGATTTCAACGACAAGAGCCAGTATCCCAAGCTTCTCAAACAAGTCGAAGGATTGGACACTTCGTATTTCGAAATGACGAAGCAATTGGATAAAATAAGATGTGAGTTTGAAGAAGTTGTTATGGACCACTTTGCGTTTATGGAAAAATGCGAACTCGACCGGTTGAGAGCCATAAAGAAGGTAACGTTTGACTTCTTGTCTATCTTCTCCAACAAATGGGCTGCTCTCAAAAATGCGTCGGATGAACTTTTTGTCGTCGAGGAGACCATTCATCCTCTGAGCGATTTAAAACTCTTGATCGAAAATTATGCCACTGGCAAATTTGAACCTCGTGTCACATTATATGACAATTATTACAACTCTAACATCAAACAAACATTTGGAGTTGACCTTAACGTGAAGGCAAGGTTGGACAGAAAGGCTGTCCCTTCCATTATTCAGGCTACACTCTCTTGTTTGGACAACATGTACCCAGAATTAAGTGATGATTCAGAGAGAGTCAATTTGTGGACCGAGCCTGTTCACTTGTCGAATATTCATGAATTAAGATATCAGTTGAATGAATTGACAGACGTTTCACAAATGCAAGAGATTTTAGCCAAGAGCGAACCTAAGGTTGTCACCAACGTGCTCAAGCTATACTTTATGGAATTACCTGATTCCATTGTCCCTCACAGTTATTTCGACTTGATTATGACGTTATACATCAACTACCCAGTGGACAGCAAAGATGAAGCAGTGAACAAGTCGAGACTCACTGGATTGCAAAACACATTGCTGGAATTGCCGGTATGCAGCTTAGCCACGCTTGATGCCATATTGACACATCTCAACCGTCTTGTGAATATCATTGCGACGGCAGACGAAGATTTGGGAACTTCTCTTCGCACCCGTCTTTGCAAAGAATTTGGAGCGCTAGTACTAAGACCAAAGAGAGGTTTCAACGGCTCCGATGGTAAAAATATTCAGACATCTGCTGCTGTTGTTGAGTCTACCCAGCAATCTTTCATTACAGATCTTTTTGCCCATAAAGATACCATTTTTGGAGAATTAAGAAGACGCAATTCAAATAAGCCTGTTTCTCTCAGTTCTAGGAAGTCATCTGAGGCCAACAGTGATAGTTCTACCAATGGCCGGGAATCGCGTGTTTCATCTGGTGCTGATGCAGCGAAGATGAGACTTGAGAACAAAATGAAGCGAGCAGTGACCAAAGCTTCAGTTAGAGGAAACCAAGACAAAGGAAAAGAAGGTAATAAGGTCTCAGTGTCGGAGGACCGCCCATCGACACCTCCTCCATCAACACCCACTAAAAGCAAAACTGGCATGAATGAAAAGACTACAGGTTACTCCCTCAAGAGATCCACCTCACCAAACAAAAAGAAGTTGAGCTCATTCATCGAGAATAGTCCTAATGCTACGTCATCTCCCATTTCAGCAAATAATGGCTCGGACATCTCTCTACATCAGAAAGGCGCACGTTCACCCGCGAAGCTGAAACTGTCAAAAGAAGCAAACGAAACTGGTCCTCCTGTACCACCAAAAACCGGATCTTCTCCTAATGAGGTCATAGTCGTGGACTAATACCTTTAATCTTTTTGGGTCCATATTTTAGACGTTTTTTTGCTCGCAATTCACAATTCTATCACTTTAACGCACCGCACCATATTTTTATCTTCCACTGTACATGCTGCTACGAAATATGAGACAAAAGAAACTCATTGCGCAGTTTTTGTCTGCAAAGTAAGAAGGATCTACAAAGAATTGGCCCTGCCAGCCATGATTATACTACATTGCCAAAATAAAAAAAGACAACTCCATATGTAAGAAACTGATGTGAATGAATATATGTCACCAATGATTTCTCAGTGTTACGCGAGTGCTTTAACACGGTCGCAAGCGACCTTATACCATGGTTGAAGTCGGATCAATGAGTTTGTCACTTGTCGGAGACAGGGGGTAATTTGGAAAAATCTCTGTATTATCAACTTGGCCGATGATTCTGACGTGGGCCGGAACTTCAGATCCCAATCGTAAACTATAAAGAGAACTCAATATTGAAAATTACTTCCATGACTGTGTGAAAAAGTGTATCTGAGAGGTGTAGGCTCGAACAAATCATGAACAAATCATTATGAAAAATAAAGTGCCCAAAGAAGAACCTGAGCGGAGAAATCCTCAGCTGTTGAGAGGAGACACGGTTGACATGAAATTGTTGGGAGTTTCGAACCTTAATGGACTTGGTCCTCACCGCGTGGACTTGTTCAATTAGCACAGATAATGGGCCCCATCGGACACAACCTGGATTATGAGCCAATTTAACAGCTTAAATTTAGAAAGGTAAGCAATTTTAAGTACAAGGAAAGTATCACAATAGGGGCCACCTCAAAAAAATCGGACGCATCCCGTTCTTAAAATAGTCTTATTTCGGAACTTTGTAAAGAGGAGACACTTAAAAATATAAAAAAGTAAAGGTCGTACCCGGATTCGAACCGGGGTTGTTTGGATCAAAACCAAAAGTGATAACCACTACACTATACAACCCTTATTGAAATGGAATTGATGCGGAAAATATAACACACAGGAGTGGATGTCAACGTTTTCAGCTTAAGATGGAAAATGGGTGCACTAATTAGAATGAGAAGGAAAGCTGAACAAGTTGAATAAGGTTTTCAGATTTAGTAGGAACGGAATAAGAAATCAAACTCATAACGAGTTTGGGTAATCAGACAACAATCTAAGACGGATGCAACCTAGTATGATTTCAAAGATTAAACAAGAGGAGCAAATACTGATAGTATTCTGATTGCTCCTATTCCGACTTACATACTCGACCGTGATAGACAATGGACGCATAGAAGGTCCAATCTGTATGTGAGTTAAATAGTACACCCTAAATGGGATAATTCACTCCCCCATTCTTCATTCTTTATTCTTTGAAAGGTGCATCCGGAACTGTGATATCGCTTTCTTCGGGGTATACCACAAAACAATTCCTACTTCTCGAATAGATGTAACTCAAAACTTACACAGGATTGTCAGGTTTCAAACAGAAACCTCTTGTTTAATGAAAGCGAGAAGAGTACAAAATATGTATAAGAACATGCCATACTGACCCTTACTGTTGAAATAATTTTCAGTGCTCCTGACTGAAACTGTCACATCCTGGAATTGGTCGACAATCGCTTTGTGTAGTTTCAAGCCAGATCTCAGAATCAACAAGGACTCTCTCAGTTCTTAGCATGAATGGGTGGAAATATGGCCCAATGAAGCGGGAGATGTTCAAAAAATATTTATACGTGCATTATAGTTAGTACTTTAACAATACTCTAAAAATATTTTGAGCATTTAGACATGTCCGTGCCATCCAAGAAAAAGACTCAAAAGGACTCGGCATATAGCAATAAAAGGCTATTCTAATTTCCGTTAGCAACAAAGACCATGTTTGATTGTAGGATGTAGTCACACTCTCATGGGGAAGAAAAAATTCCTTTATCCAAGCATTTTGTTCTTCCCTGAAAGCTGTCAGGCTTCTGCCTCGTAAAGGTAAACATACTCATAGTCGCATATGTACCTGCAGCATCCTCTTTGTAAACTGCAGTTCCTACAGCGTGGATCAATAACAATACAGGAATGCACCACTGCCATGGTGGTTTCAAGTGCCCATTTTGCTTTGTTTGAAAATTCCTTGCCACTTCACGACAACGCAAAACATAAAAATAACTGGAAGATAATAGCGCTCATCTAAACATCAGTTATCCCCAGAGAATGTTTGCTTCCTTGTTCTTCAATATAAATTGGACCCCATCTGTCTGCTTGAACTACTGTAGAAACACACAAAGCTAACCATGAAAGCATCTTCGTTATACACAGTGTATGCTGTGTTCGTGATTGCGATTATTCCCGTGAATGCCACTCTCGGGCCTTTGTTTGCTCTTGTGAGCTGTATCATTGATGTGAAGGCGAAGATTCTTGGAAGTCTTATCGGAACAGTTACTGGATCTGGATCTTCTTCTGGATCTGGCTCTGGCTCTGGCTCCGGCACTGTTTGTACTTCGGGCTGCGGAAGCTCTTCTGGGTCTTCTGGGTCATCTGGTTCGTCATCTGGCTCAATTGAGGTTAGCGGTCAATGTGCCATTGAAGTGATTTACCAATGTGGTACTGAAGTATCCATCAGCAAAAGACATGGCGGAAGCCATGATGAGGAGGAGTCTGAATCTGGAGGAAGCGTTGAGAGCAGCAGCAGTGGAAGTGTCGTTGTTACTGGTGGTAGCAGCGGTGGAAGTGTTAGCGGTGGTAGCAGCAGCAACAGTGGAGGAAGTGTCAGCGGTGGTACCGTCAGCGGCGGTAGTGGTAGCAGCAGCGGCGGAACTGTTAGCGGTGGAAGCAGCGGTAGTGGCAGCAGTGGAAGTGGCCACGGTAGCAGCGGCAGCGGCAGCGGTCACGGTAGCAGTGGTAGCGGCAGCAGCGGCAGCGATGACGAAAGTTCTGGTAGTTCTGGTTCTGGCAGCAGTGGTAACTCTGGAAGTTCTGGAAGTGATGACTCTGGAAGCTCTGGAACCACCGTTACACAAGGCACGACCACTGGAACGACAATCTCTGGAAGCACAAGTACTGGAAGCACTGGTAACAGTGGCAGTTCTGGCAGCAGCGGCAGTTCTGGCAGCTCTGGCAGTTCTGGCAGTTCTGGCAGTTCTGGCAGCAGCGGCAGTTCTGGTAGCTCTGGAAGTTCTGGTAGCTCTGGCAATTACCCCGGCGCTGACATTTCTGTTTCTCAAGTGACAAGATACTCTAGCGAGTTGTACGAGGTGGTTTTGAACTTCCAGATGCAACTGGAGGCAGCGGTTATCGGTATTGTTCCTACTGAGTATGTGAATACTCTTACGATCACTGGTACTGGAACCGAAAACTACCCATTGATTCTGGGCCAGACCACGGACATTGACAACTGGTGCCAATGGAGTACTGCTGTCATCGTTAAGCCACAAATCTCAAATGGCAAGTGCTGCTTGCCAAGCGGATTGTCTGTTGATGTTAACTTACACGACACCTCTTCTGCCTGGAGACAAGTCTTCCCAACTGAGTTCTCCTACAAGAACCAAGCTGATACCAGCAAGTGTGCGGCCATCACCAGCAAGAGTCAACTCATGAGCAAGAGAGATGAACTTCCTGATTTCCTCACCAACACTGATGTTGGTGCTCACCAGGACAAGAGATTCGCGGGATTCAAGAGAACTGGTGTTTTGTCAAACATTGCTACTACTAGCCCCAACTTTAACCAATACTGTTGGGCTTGCAGCTGCTCTTAATTTTCTATACTTTTGGACCCTAGTCTGTCTGGTTGTTCGGACAATTAGATCCGCTTAGAAAATTAGAAGACGTTGAAAGAAATAAAAGAGAAAAAAAAAATAGTTAGATTGATTTCTTTTCTGGCATTGTCGCAGTTTACTTTCTTTGCTATATTTTCAAATGAGTGTCGAAGAAACTATTCAAAGAATGGTACATTTCCATGATACCTTGCAGCATTGCCAATTGACTATGCCCTTTTACCTAATGTGTCTAGGTTCAGAACTTTAAAGTTCATTTCTAATACACATTTATTTGATTTTAGCTTCTGTTGTGTTTGGCATATCCAAGCAATGTTTGGGAATTGCCGGAGGGCAATTCAGAGAAAGATACAATTCAAATATTTTATGTAGAGTACAAATGGCGATGCAACCAGCACATCGCTTTCATGATTCTCGTTTCTCAAGCAATCATTATTGATCAATCAGCCTTTGTGCTGTTCCACTGTTGATGTAATCCATCAATTTGTGAATAACGTTTTCCAAAGATGAATAGAACGTACAATAGTCAATAATGTCAACAAAATTGTTCCGCAAGTCATAATAAATTTTTTCGTTGAGTTGGAGCAATTCGAGCTTTTGACCTTGCACATCCGTTTCGCTCTGTGTCTCATTGAGATGCAGAAGGACATTGAAATACAATGTCCGACTTAACTTATCGTCATTAAAACTCAAATCTGATTTCCACTTATTGTTGGATTCGCTGAAAGATGATCCATTATCATCACCCTTTGCGATTCCAATGCTCTTACCATCACGGATTAAGGCAGGTTGAGGAACATCCATAACGTCAAACAATTCACTCATGTTCATGTACCCAGTCACTTGATAATCAAAAAATTCAACCCTTCCCCCCTTTCTGTGATTTATAGCATTCATCACTCTCACAACATTGAATTTCTTTAAGATAAACTCCCAAGTCGAGTTTGTCAACGAAAGCATTCTCTTATATTTTTCATTTTTGAAGTATTTTCGATTCAAAATGAAGAGAGACTTGTTAATCAAGTTCACATAAATGACCAACTCATTCAATGTCATGAAATTATACTTGAACTTCACAGAAATAATAATAAACAACAAAATTATTGAATCCAAAGGGATTGTCCGTTTAACAAACCAATTGAATTTTCCAAACTTTATAAAATCATTGTACTTCAAGAAATCATTCAAATTGTGTAAAATTGACGGAATCAAATTGTTGTCCATATTCTCATACGTGAACAATTCATGTTGATTGAATCTTAGTTGCGAGAGAGGCAAATTATCAAAGTTATCAATAATATTGTTCTCCTGCAACCTCCCAAAAGTGTCTTCATATTCACTGAGGGCCAAAGATCCATTTCTGTCTTTCCTGAAAGACAGTGCAAGGATATTAGCGTCTTGCTCAGATGGTTTCTTCACGCCTTTGGGATCATTGAGAAGGATCTTTTTGTGAAGAAGCATCATAGCACGATCGACATAGCTCCACGAGTGATTCTTAATAAAGTTGAGCAAGTTCATTTCCTGAACAGTGCTAGGAGGGTTAATCTTAAAGAACTCGTTCATCTTCATTATAGATTTGTGAATATAGTGAAAAAGATCTATGATCATAGACTTGATCCGTTCGATTTCTTCATCGGTGATATTCAGAGAGAGCGCATTGTGTAATTGATTGACCAATTCACTCAAAATGCGATCATACTTGAACTTTATCGTCATGGAAAGGATAGTAACGTTCAACTTCTTGTGAGTCAATCGACCAGAGCTATCGAAAATAGGGTCTTCGGCATCCGGCAACTCAAAATTAAAGTCCTCATACTTGCAGACCGGAGGTAAACAAAAGTTATGACTACTCAAAGCATCAAGGCCAAAGATCACCCACCATAACATTCTCCTGAAACGAACAATTTTCCAGTCAGTAATTTTGAGATGTGTAGCAGGGTCTTTATGCAATTGCAAGAACTTTGCATATCTTATGATCTGAGACATCTCCATGGTGGAGGGGTTAGGACTCGTGGATTGGACAATGACGTTTCCCAATAGGAGTGGAATAGATTTTAGACCGTGGGGGTAATTGTAATACTGACAAATTCGGTTGAAACCTTTCAAGTACTTGTTAATATCTTGGTTTAACAACAAGTTATCATACTCTTCAAATTCTGAAATGGTGGAAGCATATAGAATAGGGAAGTAAAGGGTGTAAAATTGCAACAAGTTGAAATCGTCTGCGTACTCTGGGATGGTGGTTGAATTAGTTTTTTGGGGGTCAAACTTATCCCAAAACCGGTCGTGTTCTCTAATAAATTCGTGCAAATTCACGATCACCGGGAAAAGAATATGCACAGAGTTCAGATAGCGGTCCAACAACTCGAGTGAGCGCTCACGGGAGCTGGGTAAATGATCAATGAGATCAGTTAGAAAACCCAGATTTTCATAGTGGGTGTTGGTGCCGTACAAGTAGTTCATTGTTGTAGCCGGGTTCGAAGGATATGCCGTCAAGGAGTTGTTAAGTCCTGGATTGGTTAGAGACGATCTTTCGGCGTCAGAAAGCTCGTTCGGTTGCACGAACGCAGCGACGCCCGGGTTTTTCGTGGACACGTTGCTCACCACTGGCGTCACCCTGCGGGGACCATCGACAAAGTTCGTTGTTTGGCTTTTCATGGTTACTGTCAGCACCTCAGTAGCAGATGAGGAGAGTTTGGATTCCAGCAGTGCAGTGGGCAGATCGCTTGCGACGGACTTCGCAACCGGTTCGATTTTGCCCACAGCAACGTGGGAAGGGGTAGTTCCCTTTCCCGAGGGGAAGGCTAGGGAGGCATTGGGGCCGGATGTGAAGGTGAAAGAGCTCATGTTGAACGAGTAGAGGTCTTCGGATGACATGGATTTCTGGTGGTTGTTGCTGGCGTAGTTGGTATTAAAGAAGTTGTTGGTGATGTTGTTGCTGACAGAGTTGGGTACAGGGGCCAGGAGCACGTTCAGATTGGAAATGTCGCCCGCACCGAGCAACGAGAAGTCGCCCTTAGCCTCGGGTGACAACTCCCTCAAATTCGCTGCCATCCGAGCATAATCAAGGGTTGGGTCGTGAATAAACGAAGGGTCTGCCTTCTCGTCGGGCAACAAAATCTTGGCCGAGTCCAACAGCGGCATGTGCTGCATCTCCGAATAGTCTGTGGCGGACGACGACTCGTGTGACTCCGGCGAGTGGTTTTCCAACTTCATCGACAGTTCGGAGGTAGTGGAGTCGCCGCGGGTGCCACGGAGAGGTGGATTCAGCGCGGCGGCAGACTTTCGGCGGCCACCACGACTCATGCGCTTGTTGGAAAAGTACTTGCACTCGATGCCCAGTTTCTGGCAGTTGTCACACACCGGCTGGACTCGAGAGCACTTGATCTTCTTGGAGTGGCAGTGGATGCAACTGAGAATGCGGCGCTGGCGGGTTTTCTGGAGCTTCATAACGTTTCCGTTGGCCAACACCTTCATTTCTTGGGATTTTCTCTGGGCCTTATCTTGGCCCAAGGGCGGATCGAGCGATGTCGGATTCGCGACTCCGATGGGAAACGTCTGGTTCAAGTGCACCTCCATTAGTGGTTGGGACGGCGAGGCGACTCGGGCAGGAGAATAAGGACAAGCCAAAATGCGAGAAAAACGGTTTAGGTTGCCCACGGCGGCGTCTGGGAGAAAATTAAAGGAGATGGTAGGCGAAAAGCGGGGGTAGGGTATTGCGTATGTAGTTGGAAATACGGGCCCATGCAGGCCGCGGTGATGTTGGAGAGCCTCGTCACTACTGCGCGGTATGGAGTCGAAAATGCGGGGAGTATGGGCAAGGGCAAAAGAAGACGGATGTTCTGCGGAATCGACCGCGGCGGAACGCAGGAGAAATGTCTTTCGTTCGGTTGTGGGTTGGTGCTACCGCTACCTTCGACGGTTGGAATACGCCTCGGGGCTTAAACTTCGGGTGTGCGTACGGCATACAGACGGAGGACGTCGATGTTCGGGGTTAACTGGGAGTGCCGTCCCCAAGTGGCGTTTCAGGCGTTTAGCGCACCGATGCTAATCCCGTGCGTCACCAGGAAGTGGTCACCGGGGTTACATCGCACGGAGCGTTCTTGCGGTGGCCCTGGTATCGCCGTTTCTCCGTTCTGGCGAATCCTTGTGTTTGGTGTGGAGTGTTTCTTCATTTTCGTTCGTGTTTGCGTGTTTTCGTTGTTATTTATTTTTTTGCTTCTTCCGATCCGAGTGGCCATTGGGGCAGCCCACGACGGTTCTGCTCGGCCCTTGACACTGGGCCAAACCGCCTCATAAACCTTATCAGTCTCGAGCCTGCACCCAAGGCAGGAAAAACTTTTTACTTGCTCTGCCTTCCACTGGTGTATGCATGAAACCCCCGTAACCTAGCTCCACATGCACTCACCATCCTACACATATTCTTCATGTCGTCATTGAACTTCTAATATATCATACACAATACAAATAAATATTACACTTGGGTCATCACACCCTCGTTACCTCTCTCGTCGGAAGCAGTAGAAGACACATCTTCCTTCACCTCGAATCCTTCCTTCTCGAAATCACCGTCATAAAGACCAAGCTGGGTTCCTTGTTCCTCAATTTGCTTGTAGTCAAGCTTAGGCAAGGTGGCCGCAACTCTCCAAGGTTGACGGCCCTCAACGTGGGCCTTGGCGAAAATGATGTCAATTTCCTCCAAAGATCTACCGGCAGTCTCTGGGTAAAAGAAGAAGATGACTGGGATAAACAAGTAGTTCATGATGGCGAAAAACAAGTAAGCACCCCAAGCAGACTTGTCCATAAAGATTGGGGTAAACATCACAACACCAAAGTTGGTGATCCAGTTGGTACACGTAGAAATGGCACTGGCCACAGTTCTGGTTCTCAATGGGTTAATCTCAGGTGGGTAAATCCATGGCAATGGCAAAATGGTGAATCCAAAGAACGAAATAAACAAGAAGATACCAACGGCAGCACCCTTAGCATTTTGCAGGGTTGCGTCAACCAAACAAGCGAACGATATCGTGAACGCAACACCTTGTCCCAAAGCACCAATCAAGAAAAGCTTTCTTCTTCCCAAAGTGTCAATCAAGAAAAACGATGGAATAGTCGAAAGAGCGTAAATGGTAGCAAACACACCACCAAGAACCAAAGACAATCTTCTCTTACCGTTGAAAATGGTAGTCTCAAACAACACAGTAGAGTAGTAAATGGCAGCATTACAACCAGTGAATTGTTGGAAGAACTGAGTAGAAGAGCCGATAACCATTCTCTGGAAGTGTTGTGTCTTTCCACCAGAGAAGAGATCGCGGAAGCCAACCTGGGATCTGGCAAATCTGTTGACCGCATCCTGAATAACAGTGACCTCGGCATAGACCTCGTCGTCATCGACGGCCAAGCCGTTCAATTTACTCAAGATCTCCATGGCTTCTTGCTTGCGGTCTTGCGAAATCAACCATCTTGGAGACTCTGGCAAGTTTATGATACCCAAGAACAAGATAAGGGCAAAGAAAATTTGGAAAGCAACGGGGAACCTCCATTGAACAGAACTGTCAACATAAGAGAGACCGAAGTCCAACCAGTAGGCAACAAAAGTACCAACAGCCACGACAGAACCTTCCAAGTTAACCAATCTACCTCTGTTTTCCGCTCTCGACATTTCCGATTGCCAAACAGGAATAGTAGCAGTGTTCAAACCGTTACCAATACCAGTGATGACTCTGCCGACAACAAATTGACCCAAACCCCAGCTGTCTTTAAACGCAGTGACAGAAATGACAGTACCAATAATAATGATAATAGATCCAGCAATAATCATAGGCTTTCTTCCGTAACGCTCACCCCGGAAAAGGGCAAACAAAGCGCCAAAGAAACAACCCAATTCGTAACAGGAAGTCACAGCACCTTGCACCACAGTGGCGTGTTGCTTATCAACAGGACGACCATCAAGACTGGTACTGGAAGTAGCAGGGAACTCTTCATTAAATCTAACACCGGTAATCAAACCAGACATAAGACCCTGATCATAACCGAAAAGGGAGAAACCAGTAGTAGCGATGACAGTAACGGCGACTCTCAACTTTCTGCCTGAAAGGCCAAATGTATTTGTCCTGTCAAGAATCTTCATGGTCAAGTGTGTAATGAGTGAGGGAAAAATTTACGATGCCGGATATGGCATTTATATATCACGGGCAGAAGCCATTATCCTGATATGCAAAGGCGATGGCTATTCATATGCCATTTACAGGTGTAACGATTGACTTGAAGCAACATTACGTTAGACCCCGGCCAGACGTGCTGCTATATGCCGAACTTTCCTGTTTAGTCAGTGAAAAAATACAAATATTCTGCACAGCGACGTCTACATACATGAAGAACCTGGTCATTGCCGCACAATCTGAATTGTTCTGCTATATTCCGTGCTGAAAAATCGCTAAGGTTTGGAGCCACAGGCGAGAACTGCAGATACGTGAGGCCCACCCGGGTCATGGCCTGCAGAGGGGAAAATTTTCGGAAGATGACATCAAGCTCCGAAAAATTTTAGTGATTAACTAGCGTTGCATCTTAATTTCTTTTTGACGCTAAATCGCTTCCAGGGATGAGATACTTTGCAAAAGTCGAACCAAACATTGGCGATCTTTTTTGGTTGTAACCAAAATGTATATCCTTGCCGAGGATATATGTAGCCGATGCAAGCTCGCCGCGTTTCATACACTTCGCGGCTGACTTGCTTTGCGCCTAATGACACTGCAGAAATGACGTTATTGTGCCTCATTAAAAGTCTAGGGAGACACAACAAAGCCGCACACTACCCCCAACTCAACAAATCGCCGTGTAAATGAAGGTATATGGCTCTTATCCGGATGCCCCAGATCCACGGAACTTCAAAGAGCGGGGAATACATACCACTTGAGACGGTGCTACATTGGTGTTACATTCATGTCAGTTTCAGTATGTAGGGGTTTACATGAAAGATTGTCGCACCCTGGGCGGGGTAAATGCATAACCCAACTAGCGCCCTGTCATTGTTCAGGTAAAACATGCCATTTTCTCCGTGACTCTCCACGCGTACATATTGCTGTGATCCTATAAAGTCATTTGCTCAGCGTCCCGGACGCACCTAAACATGCTCAAAACACTGAAGTAGTGTCCCGCCACACCCAAAACAACGCAAACATGCCAAATGTTATGACTCGACAAAATGTAATCCACCCACCATAAGGACATAAAGTCACGGTGGTAAGGAGTTTTAACCGGCTCTAGCGGAAAGTGCTTCGCGAGAATATCCTTATATTTTTCTTCGTCATCAGCCACATCATCGATCAGATGGTTAGGAGCCACATCCGCATCGCGGGGAAGGTGAGATTGCTTTTCTTCAATTTCATGTTCCATTTCTTCCATTTCTTGCTGCATCTCCTCCATCTCTTCTGCGCCACAGTCTTCGACATGACCTGTCAAGATATCAGTCGGGGAGTGCATGTGCCGACACGTCCCATCCTCATTAATGATGATATCGTATCTCCACCGCTCTGGGATCAACCCTCCGTAGAACACAACTCCAGCCCAGTACCATGCAAACGAGTTGTATACAAGAGGGAGATAAAAGTAAACGGCGATCATGAAACCTTCAAATCTCCATTTACATAAAAAGGTGGTTCCACCCAACAACGCCAAGCAAACGAAGAAAACAATTCTGAATGGTCGACACTCGGGCTTGTCAAAATGAGGAGACCAATTGAAGAAGAATCCGCCCATTCCCGCAAGTACCGAGAGACCGACAAAGGCAGTAAGCAACTTGGGATGGTCATACAAGGCACAGTATTCGGCTGAGACAACGGAACAAGTAATCAAGACAGTTATTCCCGTATAATCAACACATGCAAACCGGTTACGAATCTTGATATGGGCAAAACACGAGTAGGTGTGCCAGAGGACTGAGCTCACCAAACATTCAATCGCGGACGCCAAGAACACGTACATCACAAGATTGTCCTTCCACGAGTTAGTGGCGTAAACGTCGGTTGATGGGAAATGAACAAGACCGAGATAGAGCATACAGAGCGTTCCAAATATATGTGTCCAGATATTAGCCGTTTCGTTGTGGTCAAAGTGGAACATCGACCTAATCATGTCTTTGTGTTTAAGCGTAAATCTGTAGCCATGAATGATGTATCTGTTCTCTCTCCAGCTCAAGGGAAGCTGGTAATAATGCAAATACTTCTCATCGGCGGTGGTCAATGCCTTGTTGAAATTAAAAAAACGGAAACGGTTGAATTTCGAGTCCTGGTCATAGTTATCCGTCGCGGTCGGAGTCTTACTCTTGATGAATTGGTCAATATCAGACAACTTTTGTTCAAAGAACTGGATAGTATCAATTATGTTGCTGGAAAGAACTTCCTTGCTCGGATACTGCTCGAAAATAATCAGAGAATCACCGTCCGCATTGAACAAGTCGTTGTATTTCTCATCCAACGTCTTGTATAAATACTCCAAGTTCGTCACCGACATTTTGAGTACGTGGTCTTTCACACTCCGTAATTGTTCATACACTTGGTTCATATGCGACATGGATATGTCCTTCAACCACGGAGTCGAACCTATGCTTCCCCGGCGGGAGTGAGATTGAATCATCCCCTTCTCTCCAGCAGTAGTTTCCAAGTTCTTTTCATTCGAACCCACGAGTTGGAAATACTTTTCAAACTGCTCCAACCGATGCTCGATTCTTGCCAAAAAAACATCAAGTCTCTCGATCAAAAGACCTTCTGTGGACTGTTCAGAATCATTAGTCCCACTTGGCGTCGTCTTGTGACGATTCCTCAAACCTGTTGTCGTAGCTGACATCCAATATATTTGTCAAAGGAACTGAGATCAAGGATATATGGACCCCTAACGTATTATCTGTCAAAGGAGATTGTTGACGGGGTTGAAAGAAAGTGGCACAATCTCAAATGGTAGGTTACCCGTTTATAGGAGTTCTGCCCGGCACATAAAAGGAAAAAGCACCGAGCGACATTTTCCGAGTCACATGTAGGAGCACCGGTATTCGGTTACGGTACGAGAACGAGGCGTGCAGATAACCAATCATCGGTCTAGTCCGCAACGGTCTCGAAGCGAATACAGAGGGTGACACAAAAAAAGAAATTATCAAGAACTTTGTTAACAATCTAGCACCAGCAATTTTCCGCTAGGAATACGGTTCACGTCGTGATAAATTTCCGTTTCTGTTGCAAAAGTTAGGATTTTCTATTATCTTTGAGTTACATATTTAAATCTCACTCATAATTCTCTATTGTGGATACCATCCATTTATGTGGTATTCACCTTAAATGTTCTTTAGCCCAGGTGTGCTATTGCGTGATATGGCTTTCACGTTCAAAGTATTCATACTCGTAAAGGCACATCCTCAATGGTGGACGTAAGGAAACCTCCGTGATTAATTTCTCGTATCTTTTTCTCAAGTCCTCGTTTTCAACAAGGTTGTGGATGTCGTCTCCATCTTCTTGGATCAAAATTCTCTTCTCTTTCATGTGCCAGTCAGAAAGCTCCTTAGTTAGGTAATACTCTCTCAAAATGTTATCATTACCATTGAGCAAGTCAATCAAAGATTCTTCAGACATGGTTTTGGCGAACTCGACGATTTTCTCAAGGTCCTCTCTACCATCCTTTTTCTTCTCTTCGTCGGTCATGATATCGGTCAAATCATCCTTCATCACCCAAAGTTGCAATTTAGGGACAAATATCCAGCCGCCATATTCATACTTGTCCAAACCTGTCTTATACTCAAACCTGAGCCTTTCCTCGATCTTGTTTGGAACAAACAATGGTACTCCACCCATCATGGTATAGCGAAGGGGTTGAATTTGGTGAATGTTATAAAAGTGTCTTCTGCGATCATTGTAAACTTCAGCCTCAGGCTTATTGTCATCCTTCTCAACAATTCTGGTCTCCTTGTACTCGTCCGGAAGATTGGCACTGGATTTGGAAAGGCCGGTTATATCAATGTAGATTCCTGAATCCACATCAACAAACCGACCATCAATATGGTTTCCAGTTTTGGAAATGTCCCTATTGTAAATGTATGACCCAATATCGATCAAAACCTTACCATAACCTTCTTCTGGGTTCTCGACCACCAAGGTTTGGTTGTAATCCCGACTCAATCTGATTAATTCCGATATTGGCATTTGAATGTCAATATCGACATCATATGGGAACATAAGTCCGTCCCAGAACCATGAAAGTAGCGGGCCGTGCATGATCCATGAAATGATTCCCTTTTCTTCTGCAAACCGGTTCCAGGTACGCAACAATCTCTCTAAGATGATGTTGGTTCTCTCAATATGCTCTTCTTTGGTCCATCCATCCTTTATGAAGAACAACATATCGGAGAAAAATCTCCAATCATAATGCCATCCCCAGTCATTCTTGTAATTAGCACTCTCTCTGATATCAAGCAACGACATTTTAAAATAAGTCGGTTCATCCTTACCAGTGTAAGGTATGGATTCTTTCAAACCAGCTAAAAAGTTATCTTCCTGCGGAGTTCTCGTTTTCTTCTGTTCGTACTCCAGGATCCAGTCGAGAGTCTTACTTTCCGGGTTAGCAAACATTTCTTCCCCGAGAGGGACGCTTTTAATGCCAGATTTCGCAGTGACAATGCCATACATCGAATGAATATCTTCCTCTTGGGTCAAGACACGAGGAGGGACATTGGCTGCTAATGCGTTGAATATTTGTTTATGGTTAAAGGTCAACATTTGAACGCCTTCAACCTCCACCACAGTAGAGTTGCCAATAAGGTTCTGGGTCATACCACTGTACAATAAGCGCTGCTGCGGATTGCGCCTTTGGTCAACCAGAAATTCGTAGACACCTCTTTCGTTTCTTCTGTTCAAGATAATGACCTTGTATGGCTTTGGAAGATGGGTCAAAGTGTAAGATTTCGCCATGAATACTCTGATGTCATTGAAGGAAGGGTATTGGTGCTTGCAGTGGCCATAAATAACAGCCTCTGGCATATGTGCCTTAGAGAGGAAACCGCTTCGAAACACTTCCTCATCTGTGAGCAGCTCACTCGTCTTACAGAAGTAATCCGTGTTTGGGTGGCCTCTGATCTTTGTTCTTAATCTGCCGCATGAGAGTTGTCTGGGGTCCATTTTCAGATGCAACTTGTCGTTCAATGAGGTGAGATCAGCCCAGTCAGCCCAGTGGAATGGCAATTCGGGAATTTCTGCTTTATGTTTTACATGCGCCATCTCGTTCAAATACGCTGCAATGGTGAAACGGGGATCCCAGAATAATTCCTGCTTGTCATCAGAGGATGGAATGACGCTTGAAAGTGGAATCTCCACATCAACATGTTGTAACTCCGTGTTAGTCAACCAAAATCTAGTCTTGTTTGTCTCGACCTCTTTTAGCAAGGGAGAAATGTAATCACTGAATATTTTATCGGGTAGAACACGAGAAAGAGACTCGTGAACATCGGCCAACACGCCATCAAACTGGTGACACACGATAATGATAACGTTAATAACAGCTACTGCTGCCAACAAAAAAAAGGTGAAGCGTTTGGACAGTAATAACTTCCTTTTTCCGGTTGTCATGGTATGTTCTGTGTATGACAAGGGACCAGGCAGCGAAGGAACGTATTCTTGCTGGGGAAGTAAGAAATACGTTGGTCAGCTTTCAAAAGTACTTTCGAAACTACTACCTGGGAGGTTCCGTCACTATTGTATTTGTTTGTGCTCGGAAGAATGCCCGGCCTACGTTTGTCGCCAAATCAAGCTGCATCTCCTGTATTAAAAGGCTGTACCGCATGTCTCCATGTTTCACGCATGCAAGCTCATCATTTTTTTCTTGGTATTCCCATCAGGGCAAATTCATTCTTTATGTAGGTTTTATTTCTTCCGAGGCTCTGTCAAACGGTCTATCCTTATGTGGCTTTCGGTAAAATTACTTTAATGAGTTTGTGAGTAATGATTTTTCGTCAACTTTGAGAAAATCTAGATGATACAGAGACAACAGTAAAACTATGGAGAGGCGCAGAGGACATCACCATCGGAAAATCCGCCCCGCAGCATTTCTGCAGGGGCAGGGCGCTACCATAAGCGGGATGATTCTAACGGGACTGTCCAGAGCACCAAAAAACTCTGTTGTTAGAAGCATACTGCCTTGTCAATTATATGTATGGCCTGAGCATTAACTATTCATCAATATATTCTTCCTTCACAAATTACGAATTTCAAGAGATTCGGTGGATTCAGCACAAGGGGGTAAGCAGAAGAGTGCATATGTATTCATTATGCCCGTTGACTGCGAACAGCAACAAGTCGCGTTACGTATTTCTGAATCAGGCCTCTGGAAGAACCGCACTCGGGCCGATATGCGCACCGCATCTTTCGTTTTATGTTTCCGGAATGCTTGAGCTGTCCGATCCTTTATATAGGCTATCGCATGCGATCTAAGTGCACGGTGTGGTTGAGAGTTTGCTCTTTACAACATTTTCGGTTCCTGCTCGCGGGGAAGAGAAGACATCTCCGAAAAAGTGTACGAAGTACGGATAATAGGTCCAGGCCGTAGTGATGCTAACAACACCTAATATACTTGCATTGAGCGCGAAGAATAAGGCAGCTTTTTAATTGTCAATCATTCAAACTATGGGTGCTGGTCATTCACGCGAAGTGGCGCAAGCATTGTAGATTTAATTGTTTGTTGGACGAAGATATGTAAAATTCGATAAGTTCATGCAGCCGAGCCATGTTGATGTGCAGGAAGGAGCATTGTGCATAATGCATCGTGCACCGCCCCCTGTATCTTGAACATCTCTTCCAATGAGAATTGTTGCACTTCAATTTCCAAAACCGCCACCATTTTCAATTCTGTCGCATCATTTGGATTGCATGCATCCGTGTAGCCAGTATCTGCTCTCTTATCATGTTCTGAAAACAAGTTGAACTCTTCGACATCCTCTATTGAGAGGCCGATATCTGCAGTATTCATGTTCACCACATTTTCGTTAAGACGCTTCCATTCATTGTCGATCGCGCCCTGGTTAGAGAACAATAGCATTCCATGCGAGATTTGGTCACTTCTCGGAGAATGTGTTTCCGCACCTGCCCTCAGGTGCACAACACTTGTCGTAAATTCTATCGTATTGTTTTCAGGAAGGTGTTGACGCTTGTCTGCAGATACATCGGTGTTGGTTTTCTCTTTATTAGCGGAGGCCGCCAAGATTTCTTTAAGAAGTTGTCGTTTTCGAAGTATCAATATCATTTTTCCGTCAAGCTGTTCAACAAATTTTTTATTGTCAATTGGTGATTCGGGTGTGAGAGCGCCCAAATTAAGGGTAACGGTAGTTGGAGCTCGATTCTTCATTCGTAAAACTTCTAAAAAGTGTTCAATCCAACCAATTATCCCAAGAAAAATCTTATCGTCATCTTTTCGATACAAGTTATGCATGAATCTCCAAAGACTATGCTCGTGCTTATCTAGGAGAGTTTTGAACCTTCCAAACATTTCAACTGGACTGGAAAAGTACATCTCTCCTTCATCTAAAGTGGTCAACTCCTCCATCAAATCGTTCATAAACGCCTGCCAATCACGAAACACAAGGTGAATGTCACACTTTTTCATAACTGACATCATCGGATTGAAGAATAGGGATAAAATTTTCTTGATCAAACGTGTCAATTCCGGCTCTTGCCACATCTTTTTCATAACATTCTTATCCTTTGTTCTAGTTTCTAATTGCCACAATTGGCGAATATTCACATACACCTCTGTGTCTGACACTTTCTTGTGTTCCTCTAGCTTTTGATACGCGGCATAGGACCTTTCCAAGGTGTCCAAGTGAGCGAGGTTCTCTTGTTTAATCGCTGGAGACACCTTTGGTGAATTGAGGATGTGAAGAAGTAAATTTTTCCCTTTCATTTTTGACTCCTCCTTAATTTCTTCCTTTGAATCTTCATCTAGTTGGTAAACATAGTTATTAATGCGATTAATGACAAATTTGAAATTTGGATCATTTAGCGGGCTTGAATCAAGTAATTTTGCTCTTTCTTTATCATATCCTTCCAAGTCCTCATCCAATAGCATAATGAACGCCATTGATAATAAGCTATTTGACCGTTTTTTCTCCCCTTTGAGGGAAAAAGATGGCATGTCCATTAACAAGAGATCCATTAGACGTGTCACAATATTGACCGGATTGGTATATTTCAAAATACCATAACAGACACTATAAGGAAATAGCCTGTGGAATTTTCTGCATTTGGAAAGCCATTCATTGGAGTTATCTTGGGTGAGAAATACCTGATAAAGAGTAGCGGCAACCTCGAGTTTGGACCAATCCACAAAGGAGCGTAGCACAGGAGACACTGCTTCACGTTGGTCGCAATATTCAAGTTCTTTGAATAAATTGGAGATCAGATTGGGTTCCACGACCATCTTTGTCTTAAATCTATCAAAGTCTTTGGACAACTTATGAATGACCTTAGCAGTGTTCTGTTGAAATTGCTGCTGAGTTTCAAGTCGTTGTCGCTCCAAGTCTAATCGTTGTTCATAATCCTTTCGTTCTTCCACTGACAACTTTGTGAAATTGTCGCTATTATCGAGGAAGCCCTTGAACACCTCACAATGCGCAATCTCGGGTTTTCCGCCTAAAGTATTGAGATATCCTCGTAACGCCAAACGAAGTTTTTCTCTATGAAACTTTGTTTCGTTTGAAGATTCTTGGCTAGGTATACTGGAAGTAGACGATGTCACATCCGCGGCGGCAATCTTGACACCGTTGTCGTGTTTGAATTTCTTGGGAAGGGGGCTTATCTCGTTCTTCATGAGAAAAGGGAACTGCTTTTTAAGCATATGTTCTAACTGCCTAAAATCGTGATATAGCTTACTGGTGAAATGTGACTCGTATTCAAACGAGCCATTGACTTCTTTCCGTGTCACCACATGAATAATAAACCGGTAATGCAGTCGTTCAGCTTTTGTTCGAGCTAGAGAGAACATTTGTAGCGCGCTCAGGCCCCATGATTTGCGGAGCAGTGGGCCCTCTGGTACAACTTCGCTGTGAGGAAGGACTGCGATGACATTCAAATGAACATCATTAACAAATGCCATTTGCAGAAAATCATCGAGCGAGCGGAGCCTCTGGTAGTCTTGTAGACTGATTGTACCCTTCAGTGGACCCTTACTGATCTTATGTAACTTACCTTGATCGGACAGTTTGAGATGCTCCGAGGAGAAATACATCTGGTCGCGAGGACTGATGATCATTGAATTGAAAAAGAGTAATAGACCCGAAAGCAACTTGCGATTGACCTGGTGTCGCTTTGTAACCTCCGTTTTCCTCTCAACGCCTTCGGATACATGCTTGGAGTTGAAGCTCTCCACGAACGGCTGAACCGTGTCTCTCCAAAACCCGATTTGATCTGGCTCGGGATTACTCGTGATGAGCGGAAACGTTCTTATGAATTCTGAATAAAAGAATCGGAGCAAAGGAAGTTTGACCTCGTCTGAGGCTGGACTCGAAAACGGCGGGCCCAAGTATCCAAGGCACTGTGGTTTTGATAAGTAGTGTAGTTCGTTCTTCAATTGCTCTTCCAACAAAAACTTTTTTAGAAAATGCTCCTGAGTAGTCGAAAGCGATTCGATCAATTGCAGAAACTCGGACAAAGACATCGTAATGACCGGCGTCTTACCCAAAGTCTACTGGCAGTTTTACTGGGCCCCCGGATGTCGCCTGCATGGCTATATGTCGCGCACTGAAATGCCAGGCCCTCACGGAAATGTCTCTGCAGTGATGAAGTGCACGTGATCCCAATGCGCATCGCATCACCGTGGTGTAGGAATTTTCTAATTTTTTTCTCTCTTCTCTTTTAGGGTGAGCAGCAATGGGAACACAAAAGAAAGAAAAGCTGAGAAGAGAACGCGAGGGAAACACCAAGGACGGAAATATCCGTGTCAAGGGCGAGAACTTCTACAAAGATGCCAAGAAGATCAAGCGTTTGCAAATGTACAAAACTGGCCGTGCCGTGAGAAACGCCAAGGGAGAAATCGTGCAAGCTGCGACTTTGCAGAGCACTGATGCTCCAATTGCTCGTGTTGACCCTAACAGAAAGTGGTTTGGCAACACCAGAGTCATTGCTCAGGATGCCTTGACCCATTTCAGAGAAGCCATGGGCGACAAGAAGAATGACACTTATTCGGTCTTGTTGAGAAGAAACAAGTTGCCAATGTCTCTTTTAGATGAAAAGGATCAGACGGAATCTCCAACGGCGAGAATTGTCGAGACTGAATCTTACGAGCATGCTTTTGGTCCAAAGCAACAGAGAAAGAAGCCCAGAGCTCTGGCCGCTTCTTCTTTGGAGGAATTGGCCTCGATGACGGAAACTGACTCCAAGACCTACGAGGAAAAGCAGGAATTGGATGCCACTCTTGGTTTGATGGGCGGATCCTTCTTGGACAAAGATGAATTCACCCAAGAGGCCAAGGAGGCCATTTTTCACAAGGGCCAGTCCAAGAGAATTTGGAACGAATTGTACAAAGTCATCGACTCCTCGGATGTCGTTATCCATGTTTTGGATGCCAGAAACCCCTTGGGAACTCGTTGTGAATCCGTTGAAAAGTACATGAGAGAAGAGTGTGCTCACAAGCATTTGATCTACGTTTTGAACAAGTGTGATTTAGTGCCCACTTGGGTTGCGGTATGTGTTATTTTTTTTTCATTTTGTGGTGGAGTTTTATTTTCTTTGTTCTTTCTTCCCTTTTCCTTTTTTTTTTTACCTCGTCCCAAAGCCTTTTGTCAGGGTGGCATTCGATTTTACGTCGACTATCTACATTGTTGCCTGTTACGTCTTTGGAAGAACAATGCTATCCGCCCGTGGACCTGCAAATCGTTATGATTAGCGGTATTCTTGTCGTTTTGACTTGAATTTTGTCCACACTTTCCAATAGTCTTTATTGGTACCCCAGGGTAGTATCGGAATCTTATTGAGTTGGACCTGCTCGGAAAATGCTTGACATTTTCCACAATTGAGCCTGTCCGTAGTCTAGAAGCCGACATCTTCAATCTCTTACTGTATCTTTTCTTTTTTTTTTTTATTTTTCCTCCACAAACGTTTTTGTTTTTTTGATCGTTACTAACAAATCAGGCTGCATGGGTCAAGCATTTATCTAAATCTTACCCCACTCTCGCATTCCACGCGTCGATTACTAATTCTTTCGGTAAGGGTTCTTTGATTCAATTGTTGCGTCAATTCTCCACCTTGCATTCTGACAGAAAGCAAATCTCTGTCGGATTCATTGGATACCCTAATACTGGTAAGTCTTCTATCATCAACACTTTGCGTCAAAAGAAGGTGTGTACGGTTGCTCCTATTCCTGGTGAAACCAAAGTCTGGCAATATATTACTTTGATGAAGAGAATTTTCTTGATTGATTGCCCAGGTATTGTTCCCCCTAGCAATAGAGATACCGAGTCTGATATCTTGTTCAGAGGTGTCGTCAGAGTTGAGCATGTGTCCGACCCAGAACAGTACATTCCAGATATGCTTCAAAAGTGTGAGCGTAAGCACTTGGAGAGAACCTATGAGATCAAGGGCTGGAGCAATTATGAAGAAGACCCTTCTTTATTGGAGCAGGCCAGTACTGAATTTATCGAGCTTATTGCAAGAAAGCAAGGTAGATTGTTGAAGGGTGGTGAGCCAGATGAAAGTGCTGTTGCTAAGCAAGTATTGAATGATTTCAACAGAGGTAAGATTCCATGGTTTGTACAACCTCCAAAGGATGATGAAGTCAGAACCGGCGAGGATAAGAAGGCTGAACATAAGAGAAAGAGAGCCGAGAGAGAATCCGAAAAGGAAGCACGGGAAAGTGCCAAGAGATTAAAGGTTGATTCTTCTGCTGAAGAGTCTGAGGAGGAAAAGGAAGAGGAGGGTGAGGTTGAGGCTAAGAAGGAATAATGGTTCTAGAAGAATAGACTTTCTCTGAAAGTTACATTTCTATTTCGTGTACATTAGATATCTGCATTAAATGGACGGATGGGTCGTATTTGTTATTATCGTTAAGTAGGCTGTCTTTAAATAGATCTAAGTGGAACCTACCACTGCTGCTTGAGGGAATTGCCAGTACCTTTGAAGCTTTCAGATGGCAGCAGGCTCTTCTCAAAAGTATCACCCAAGCCCCATAAATAACCCTTGAACTTTTCAAAGATGGAAAAGTCAAAGTTCGCTTGCCTAAGTAATTCCTTGAAGCATTCCATCAACAAGTACGCATGCAATGTCGACGTCATCTGCTGATGTTGATGGCCGGCAAATTGCCCAAGTGATGATGCAAAGTACTGGCGAACAATTGGTGAAATTGGCAATAAGTGTAACTCCTCGGCAAGATATTCCACTGATGGTTTATTGTTTGTGATGAGACTCTTGTTTAAATCGCCCGCGGCTCCTGTGGTACCCGATGGTCCTAGAGCATCTTTATCATTTCCCACATTATTTAACCCATTAGCACCGCCCTTGCCACCCGATCCAGACGCCAAGAGTTGAGTACCGATATGTTTCAAATCGAAAAAGTTAGGGAAGTATTTGGAAGACCACCAGAAGAATTCCTTTTCATCGTTGGGCAAAATATCGTTAGTCAATAAACTGACAAGGAAGCCCAAGTCATAGCCAGAATGATAACTCAACCAGTTGATGGAGGAATCCAATAGCAATCCACTCTCTATCATTAGCTCCGCAAACGCGAAATGGGGGATTCCCCTGCTCATGTGGGAGGCAAAGTTGATTTGCGAGGTTTGAGACAACATTGACAAATGTTCTTCGTTGAACATTTCCTCGGCCAAGTCGTAGGCAAAGTTGAACTGCCAAATAACAGAGTTGCTCACCTCATTATTTCCAATTTTCACCGCACACAAAGATAATTGAATAAGATTTAACAAGTCAGCATTGGACCGCAAGGTTTGGAAATGGTAGTCCGACGAAGATTTGAACGTACCGACTGGTCGGGCAACGATTCCTGGGATCTCCTGGTGAATCGAGACAAATACAGTCGAAGTCTTATCGTTGATGAAAGACCTCAACGCGTTGAATTCGTGCTCCAAGTTGAAGTTCCACACCTCCTTGATGATCGGCGCTTGTTGTTGCTGTTGCAAGGGCATCTGATTCAGATATGCTCTTTGCGGCCCTTGTGGTTGCTGTTGCAGTGGTTGCGACTGTTGCTGTTGGTTTTGTTGCTGACTTTGCTGCTGCAACTGTTGCAACTGTAATTGCAATAACGGGTTGGCATTCTGGTTAAAGTCCATGTTTGACACATTTCCAGCACTGCTCATGCCGTTTCCATTCTGAGCATTTAGACCTCCATTGAGCGCGGCCAACAAAGGATTTACGTTAGATACCTGGGGTTGCTGCTGTGATTGCTGTTGTGGGGGAGGTTGCTGTTGCTGTTGTTGTTGTTGCTGCTGTTGCGGCTGCTGTTGGAGGTGCTGATTGAGTAACTGCTGACGCTGTTGCTGTAAATTGCGTTGTTGTTGCATTTGCATCGACAGCATTTGTGGCGACTGTCCATTTTGGTTCGTCGCAGACTGCTGCTGTTGCAAGTACTGAAGATGGGGGTTGATGTTCATGCTTGGACGAAACGTAGAAATGGGAGGCCGGATCCGGGTCGAGACAAGAAAAAATATACCAAAGCGGAGTGGGTATTGTTCTAAGAGACAATCCTCGTTGTTCGGTAGATAAAATGATAAATTGTTTCGATGTCGGGAACTGGTGGGGCCGGAACTGTTTTTCACGAACTGAACGTGGAAGTGAGAATGGGTGTAGATGTTTTGATCCGCGCACGACATCGCCTGCTCGCGCACACACGATTACGGAATGAGTGGTTCCTACACAGCTTCAGATGGGTAACGTAATTTATTATAGTACGAATAAAACGCTGGCATAGTCCTCCGCCCTTCCCTAACCAAGATTCTTTTTTCAATCTATTCAAAGCTGCTCCCGGAAAGGAATGGCTTGGGATGCTTCTGCACCTCCGTCCTGTAAGAAGTTGTGGTCTCCGATTCTTCTCGGTTTGATCAAGTGTTGCAGGAAAAAGCCAATGGCACAAACCAAGCAAACAATGGCAACAACAAAGTAGATGATGCCCAACGCCATGTTTCTGCCGCCAAAAATAGAGTTGGTAGTGATGACCATGGTCTTTGTACCACCGAAGACGGAAACAGGAAAGTTCAATCCGATCTGAATCTCATAGGTGCCCAGCGAGAAGGTTTCAGTGGTGTTTTTCAGGTATAGCTTGAAGAAGGTGGGCAAGCCTGCCGTTCTCATCCAGTTCTGTAAATGTTCCATCTGCGACAAGTCGGGGATGTTGGTCAGATTGTATCCATTAGGATACAGTTTCGCCCAGTTTGGAGGAGGAACAATGTCCGAGGCGTCGTAAGAAGTCTTTTTGAATTTGTGCTTTCTGTCCGACGACCAGGAAATCCCGGTTTCAGACAAGATGTATGTTTCATTATCACTGCCGGTGTTCGAATTGAGCAACACCGGACTACTGAAGGTGTCATTGAAAAACGAGTTGGCAATCAAACCACAAGGATAGATTGCCTTCTCGGTTGAACCATCTGTGATCAGCCGCAACGGCTTGCAATCTGTGGTCAAGTCATCCACCGATAAAGCCTTTCCCGCCAATTGATCAAGATCAAGCGATTGCACATATTTTCTGTGGTTCTGATAGAAGTTGGTGAGTCTGTAGTACAAATAAATGGGGGGGTCCAAATCACGAGGCAAGTTAAACTTCACGTGGCAGGTTTGGGTCAAGTCACCATCACTATCTGTACCGTTAACTACTTTCCATTGAAAGTCTGGATCAGTGTTTTTGTGGCGGAAGTGCCAATTGGTATACTTGGATGGGACATTGGTATATGAGGAGTCAGCCAAATCCGCACAATTCGAATAGTCGATCTGCAACTTTTCCACATTGTAAGTGTAGTATATTATAGCCACTCCCAATGGAGCAAATATGGCGGCAAGCAAGAAGAGAAATGGGATCACTGTCTTTGGGGTGAGAATAGGCTGCCATGCCTTCAATCTCTGTTGTCTGAACGCTGTATTTGGCGGCTTTCTGGACTTTTGTATGTGAGACGATACATCTTCCGGCGAGTCGTCTTCTAGGTTATTCTTTCTTCGGCGTAAAAAGTTCATCATGCCTGTGAAGAATACCAAAAGGCTGATGTTGACACTGCCTCAAGATCTGAAACATATACAGGAACCAGGGCAGTGGGGTCTATTTTGTTCGGTGACCCAACGGTGATTGAGAGGTGCTGTCATTAATCAAAGTTCCTTCGGTGCAATAACTATTGTAAAATCGTTTTCGGTTTGTTTCCTTAAACTTGGGTTACCTTCTGTAGGGAAGAAGGTTTCCCATGTAGGCCCTTTTCGGGTCTACTTTCCTCGGATGATACGTTTGTAATTTTCGCACTTACTATCCCATTGTTGACGAAAATGAAAAGTTCAAAAATGCAACTGAAACAAAAAAACTTCTTTTCTGCGATGACCTAATTGCACCGGTTGCAATAGGACCTGGTTAATACCCATATTTTCTCCGAATCCTTCCGGTGGTATTAAACCGTTGCTGACTAACACGCGCGATATCAGCCATCCAGAATAGGAAGCGCCCGGGAGCTTATCAGATCCATGCACTCTGCTCATCACTTCTGCGTCCATATCTAACTCCACCAGGCGATGGAAAAAAAACAATTTAGCGGAATTCCGGCCATTACGGGAGAGATAGATAGATCCAAAGCGATTCAGGTCTTTCCTGAATCGTTGCTGCCATACCGGTCTACAATCTTGGCCTACGGGACATCATTGATGGCCACCACCATCGGTTTCCCTTTTGACACAATCAAAACGAGAATGCAAACTTACAAAAACTTCACCTCTAATATAGACTGTGTGGTGAAGACGTTCAAAGCCGAAGGTTATAGAGGTTTCTTCCGGGGCATCACTGCTCCTCTCTTTTCCACCTCATTTGTCAGGTCTCTCAGCGTCTCCATCTTCACCACCACCAAACCTCATTTTTACCATCTTTTCTACGGCTGGAGAAGTGCAGAAGGGCCCGGGGCACATCCTCTCATTAGAAACTTACCTGTCTGTTTTGCTGGTGGAGCTGCTGCGGGTGCGTGCGTTTCTTTGATTGCCTGCCCTTTCGAGTTCTGCAAAGTGTATTCGCAGATTGCCCGATTGGCCCAGAGGAGGGTCCAAACCAGTAACAAGCAATCCACTCCCATCAAGTTTTCTTTGCGGGAAACCGCGAGCAAAATTGTGAGACATGAGGGTGTATCAGGCTTGTATTCTGGCTATCGCTACCACTTAACAAGAGATATGGTCAGTTCTGGAGTTTACTTTTCCGTGTATGAATCGTTCAAGTGGGCCACCAATACGCTCATAAATAAGGACCTGTCGTCATCCTCTCCATTTTCGATTCTTCTCGCCGGCGGGATGTCTGGTTTAACATGCTGGGCCATCGTTTTTCCGATTGATACCACAAAGTCACTTATTCAAAGAGATATCGTAACAAACATTATGCGGAAAGAAGAAGGATTAGACCCATTGCCCGTGAAGGACAGAAAGTTGAAATTGACTCGGGGGATGTACCGTGGCTTGGGTATATCCATGACAAGATCATTTCTCGTGAACATGGTATTCTTCGGCATATACGAGTTTAGTATGAAGCACTTCATCTGAACAGGCGTCGATGAGGCCTCACAAACTTTCTTGTTGATCCGTATCAACCCGTATCAACAGTATAGATTTTGCTATCAGTGTATATATTCAGCATAGACCTATTTATTTTCTTCGTTCTCTAGTTCTGCCTCTTTGTTCTCCCTCCGCCGCCTTACTTTTCTCAAAGCTTTTGCTCCCTCGCCTGCTTGCCCTCTTTCTCCGCTTAAGCGGCTCTTCATCGATGTCCGATGAGAGCTGTTGTATTGTTCTTTTAATGGGCGATCTTGACCTGGTTCTCAATGCTGGATGATCAATCAGATCGAGTAACCACTTCCCACTGGAAATTCTCAGGCCATCTGAAGGAGAAACAGGATATGTGGCCAGCCTGGTGTTATGCTTTTGTGCTACTGATCCCCTCTTAGCAACCGCTATCGGAGAATGTATAGGTTGCGTAATCTCGGTTTCTAGTTCTTCAGTGTTTGGTTCTTCAGATTTGGAGGTCATATCATGTTGGGAATCTTCAAGACTCTCTTGACCTTCTTTTGGAATATCGATAGCCTTGTCAACATTGTCATGTTTTGTTTGACTTCGAAGAGTACGTCTCGGTGGAGGTGGAGTGACATCCTCAGAAATTTCCAAGCCCAACACAATTTTTTTTCCTCCACTTGATTTAGTATGAGAATTCTTTCGTTTCGAACTACCAGCGTCCTCGTGTTGATCAGAGTGATGGACCTCGTCCTCGGCTTTAGTTGCGGAATCCCTAAGAGCAGCTTTGATTTCAAGTTCCCCTGACTCCGAGATATCTTTCAGCCTGTCCGCGAGTTCCTCTCCATTTCCACGATCGAATGTTGCTGGCTCCACCGGTGCCGATGAACATCCGAGTATATTATTGATTTTTAGGTCGTTGGAATCTTCCTTCTCTCTAATAATAGCATCTGCCTTTCCTTTGATAAAGTCGATGAGAGTTCCCACAGACGAAGCATCTTTATTTAACGATGTGAAGGCATCATCGTCATCATCGTCATCATTTAATTTAAAGTCAGTATCCACTTCATGTTGTGCAATTTCATTTTCCATGAAAGGTACCTCTTGATTTTCAGTCTCAGGTAGCTCATTCAATTCTGAAACATTTCTTTCTTCTTCTAAGATTTCAGGAGGCGTTTCAAATTGATCTGATGATATTTTGTTTAGACTCTCAGTCAGGGGGGCAATTATATTAAATTCGGGCATCTCGGACGTTTCGTCTCTTTGTGTGCTTTCAAGAATTTCATGAGAAACATTCTGAGCATCGTCCAGAACATTATTATTCGAAGAGATCCCTGAAATCTCAATTTTGCCGGATGCAAAATCATGTCTCTCAATCTCAATATTTGAGTCACCGCTGTGAAAACTGTTCTCAGGATCAGTTTCATTTTCTTCATTATTATCAGAAGGATTTTCAATTGACCCCTGGTGCAGCTCAGAAAATACTTCATCTCCAGTGGTTGCAGCATCTGCGAATCCAGGCAGATCAGATGAAGTGATAAGTGAGCCCTCATTGTCATTCGGAGCAGTCAATTTCGAACTCGTGATGATTTCCGTATCAAGGGGGCCCAGGTCCTGTCCTTCATCTTTACTCACAGGAGGAATGGAAATAGACCCTTCCGCTACCGTATCCACATCTTCATCCTCGATGTCTACCAGATCAGCATATTGATCTCTTTCGGTCAAGGCCGCATTGAAATTTATCGGGAAGTCTTGATATTCGTCAGATGTGTCTGAATCTTCAGTTGCAGAGTCAACATCATCTAGATGAGGAACAGGAATAGACGAGTTTCGTTTTCTCGAAAACATCCACCGAAGGGGCTTGAAAGAACCCAAAGATTTTTTAAGCTTCTTGAGCGGAGAAAAAGATTCCGCATCATCTATATTTCGTTTTCTCGAAATGGCAGCGCCTTTGCCTCCGAATGGTACCTCATCAAAAACTTCTTCTACCTCATATTCATCAAGAGAAGATTGAGCTTTTGAAGATATGGGTGTTCCTCTCATTGATTCAATTTCTTGAACAAAAGTAGGATAAAGAACAGAATCAGTGTCCTCGAAAGTTTCAACTGCAATTTCGTCCGTTGTATTTTCAGACTCTTCTGGCTCAACGACCTCAGTAGGAAGTTTTATGTCAGTATCCACGGCATCATCAGTTTCATCAGGCGCTAATGAAATCTCAGTATTTCCGAGAATCTCGTCCATAACTTCGGTGAGGGAATCGTTGGGCTCTTCCACTGATGAGGGAAACACCGAGCGCGCAGCAACAATTGTCTCAGACGAAAGAGAGGTCACAAAATCTTCTTCATACGCTGGTTCAATAATTGTAATACTAGCCACGGCGGTAGCATAATTACCTTCAAGAGATGTTTGGGATTCAGGTTCAAGATCTGTCAGTTTCTCTTCATTTACAAACCCAAAATTGGACTGAGAATCGCCTTCACTATCGGGTTTTCCATTGGAATCATTTCTGCCATCGGCATTGACGAATTCGGTTTCAGCATCATGCAGTTCACCCAGAGAGGGTTCTGAAACATCAGAAAAGTGATCAAATGCTATATTGGCATCATAAAATTGTTTCTCGGAGGACATATTTAAAACATCCTCCTCATGATCAGACAAGGATATTTCGTCGTCACCATCAGCAATTGAACCTGGAGGAAGATTATCCTGCGAGCCACTTTCAGCAAAATCTGCTGTATAAACGTGAGCATCCGCTTCCATAAAATCCTTCTCTTGGGCCTCGGTTACGATACCATGCTCGATATCCAAATTGGCATCTTCCTCAACTTTAGCCGTCGAACTATTGTCATTTTGGTATTCATTGTCCGAATATGTCTCAAAGTCGTCTCCATAAGAAACTCGCACAGAATTTTCTTGTGATTGTTGTGATTGAGATCCAATTTCGTCAGATGAAGAATTGATTTGAATTTCTTCTGCATCATTCCCATCGTTCATAGCATCGAAGAAATCTTCATCTTGAGATTCTTCAATATTTGCATTTTCCGAAAGGTCGGGTTGAAAAATATCCAAGCCATCTCGTATTCCAAACGCATCGTTCAGTACAACTTCTTTGGGATCTGGGTCCATTTCGTTCTCCTTCAAATCATCAACCAACTGATCTACAATATAAGCAGAGTCATCTTGAATCCCATAAAGAGCAGATTCTGCAAGATCAGGAACATCACGTAGATTCTCTTGAATTGCCCTTGCAATTGATTCTGCTTCCGCATGTTCAGCTTTCAAAATGTCATTGCTGGTTTTGGCAACACTGTTTTGACCCTCAGAATTTGACAATTCTTTTGCAATTATCAGAAAACTTTCCATTAAATCGTCTTCGACTTGCTGGGCATCATGATAAACAGTATCATCCACAAAAGCGTCTTGGGGATCATTAGCTCCGTCGAGTTCGTTGTTGGAGATTCCAAGTTCGTTTTTGAGCTCTTGAACAGTTTGTAATTTAATGTGAAATCTCTTCTCCGTCTTCTCCAATTTTTCTAAAGTAATCTCTAGTGGTTCTTGCATGACAGTCTTAAAAACAGGGAATTTTAAGTTTGGTACTGGTATCGAGACCTCTTGCTCCTTAATTCTTTCAAAGTCTGTGTCAGCGTCAGCAAGTGATCCATCACTAGTATTACCCTGTGGATCATTAATAGGTTTCGCATCTAGGGAAATTTCTTCATCCTGTGTTTTATTGACTTCAATGTCCAATAGTTCTTTTGATTCTTCTCGTTCCTCATTATTGTCTTGAAGAGGGACATCTGATTCGATATCAGCCAGATAAACACTTGAAATTGCCCCTGATTGAAGAGGAAACGCATTAAGTGCCTCTTGAGCTATGTTGGCAAATAGATTTGAGGGTAGCTGATCTTTTGACTCTTCGATTTCGATCGAGTTATGCGTCAGAATATCTAAGTCCTCTTCATCCTCGGCTCTTGATCCTGAACTATGCTGGTTGGTGTCCAAATTAATACCAGCGGCCGAGCCAAAAAGTGTTGGGTCAATTTCCGGTTCAGAGTCATCTTGTTCGCTTCCGCTCAGAGGATGATTAGCGTCTTTGGCATCATATTCTTCCGGCGAGGAACTCGCGTCTTCATCACTCGAAAGAATAATGATTGCGTCATCATCGTCATCTTGAGTTTGTCGAATTTGGTCAACCATTTTTCCAACATAATCTTTCGCTTCAGATGATGATGCACTGTTCTCTTCTTCAAGATTAGTCTCAGACAAATTTCCATATGATTCAGCAAATAAAGGCGCTTCATCTTCCGAAGACCCTAGCTCATCGTCGTCTCCGAGATTCACATGAGCTGGTTGTTGCAGGTGGAGAATTTCTTGTTCAAGTTCAGGATCAATATCGTATGACACATCGTGGGGACTTCCAGATTCAACATCATCGTCTTCTGATTGTTCCTCCCCTTCTGCTAAATAGGTCTCATAGGACATGCCAATTCTGTTAGTATCAGATAATCTTGGGCGTTGTAATATGTGCGTGTTAGGATGCTGTGGTGTCTGATACTTGAGATATGGTTTGGCAGGATCAGAATAATACTTATCTCCACCGTCCCATTCGCCTTCGTCAGACAGTTCGTGAAGATCTTTGTTTTCGACCCTCTGGATTCCAGTTAATTCATCAACATGCATATCTTCACTTCCGTCTTGAACATCTTCGCTCTCATCATCATCGAGCTCCTCGCTCTCGCGGGCCTGGCTGTCAAGATCCGAATCACCAGGAGGGGCAGAGTCTTCAGCAATTGCTTCATAGTATTGGTGAGAATCAGCGTGAATCTCGCTTTCATCACGCATATCCGAATCCCAAGACTCTCGTTCTTCAAAAGAAACAGACACAGAGGCATCTGGGGTTTCAACCGTATTATACTCTCCATACTCATCATGTTCCATATATCCGGCCACATCATCCGACTCATATTCAGAACGATCAATTAGTTCCAGGACGGCTAGGTCTTCATGGTCTTGTTCTTGTTGATCCACCACCATCTCCTCCTCCTCCTCTTCCTCTTCCCCCGCCTCTCCGAACCCAGACTCGGAGCCCGATAAAATTTCTATGACATCCGAATCGTCATCGGAAAACGAAGGGGGAATTTCACGGCTCGCAGATTCTGGCGAATCCATGCGTTGCACGTACGGAAGTTCGATATTGTCGTATGAGAGAGAATGGTCAGGACCTGATGATTGCTGCGGCTGCTCAGTTGACTTTATGATGTCATGCAACCGATCAAATTGCTCCAGAACAATCTCATGGCGGTACTTAGCTCGGAGAGACTCCCTGGTGGACTCTTGGCGAAATGATTTCAATTCCAATTGTTGCTTGGATAGCGTTTCCGAAACTCGCAGCTTTAAACTGTCAATCCACGACACTAGAGACACATCGTCAAACGCCGGGACATTGTTGACACTCGTGTTCGGTAGAATCGTAGCCAGCAGATTATCAGGAGTAGGACTCTCCCTTTTTCGCCTCTGCTTGGGGGTAGATGGAAAATTATTCACAGGCATGGATAGGCGATACAGCTTTCCTGTAGTACAGGGAGAACCACAAACATCAAATGCCCGGACACGTGATCATTAGCGTGATACGAATCACGGGAATGGGTTGCTAGCCCGGTTGGAGCGGACTACAATCTAGTTGGGGAAATGAAATTATTTCGTCACCACAAACCCACCCCATACAGCAATTTAGACGCTTGTCAGAAATGTGTAAGGGAGATGTGTACACCGTGAATGCAGAGTTGCTGGCTTGGGTCGGATCGCGCTCATTTCGGACAACCGCTGGTTTAGGAATGTGTCCGAGACCTGCGTGTAACCCATATAACACCAGCTCATACGGCCACAACGAAATCGGTTAACCCCTCTGGTGTTACTGCTGGAGTAGCAGCAAACTGTAACCCTTCCCGGATGTTCAAGTTGTTTTACACCAAAATGCCATTGCTACGATGGCATGCATCGCTAAAAGCGCAAATATACCGCTTGTACGTGTTGCTAGTAAATACCAACACGCGTCCACACGCATAGCAAAGATCGGATTCAAGGCAACGACGACGTTGAGCAAGAATTTCATCACCATTTGCATGACGGTGCTATCGCCATACGAATCCCAGGGCCTGTAACGGTGACAATGAGCTATTTCGTAATATGCATTTAGCAAGAATCAACGATTTGCGTTCTTCTGTTACATTTCTTCAGCTATATTTTTTCGGCACATTTTTTTTTTCTCTGGTGACACCGGCGTAACAATCTGCAACGCAAGCAATTGAAGAAGGTATAACTAGAATAAGCATTGGTTCCTGTGTGTTAGCTGTATCTGCACATGGCCACCTCACTTTTTGTCTTACCTTTTGACAAAGCTTATACGAGATGGACATTTACGGCCTCCCCCAGGCAGTCTAGGTATCGAGGGGCGAGGAAAATGAGCGTGATACAACTCGCATATTTTTAGAAACAGCCCAAATTAGGAACGGTGTGAGTACGGTGATGTAGCATGTCATGAAATGTTATGGGCAGGAAGACACTAGGTAAAAGTTTCTCCTGCAAGCCAGCGTTGAATTATGTGAGGTCTCCAGGAATGCGCTCGTAATGTACACGCATGTGGAATATCCTTCTTCTACTCACCCCATAGTCGCACTCTTCTTCCGCCCAAGCTGGATTCGGCCACTGTTTACCTTAGCAATTACTAACTTGCTGTATTGTGCACTCTCATCTATTTACAGAAACTATCTATTGTATTCTCTGCCTCCATTGTCTTTTAATCTCAACCACAGCCACTCTGCAAGTGAACAAGTACAGAAGGTTATGTGGAAGAGAAAAAAACTTTTCTTTCGCGCATACCTTAACCAAATTTCCAGCCGGGCGGTAATTGTAAACCAATGCGCAAGCCATAGCGATTTTTCCATGTACGAACCGGCCCTCCAATTGGGCCGGACCCTTGCTTCCGATGATCCCGTTCGTTGTTAGCTAACTCATCCAGCAGAAAAACGAACTTGTCCATAAAGAAGGCGCTATGCATGTAAAACTCATGCGCGCAGCGGTGCAATCTAGATCCTTAAAAAGGAAAAAAAGCGAAAACAGAACATTCCATTGCCGTTTGGACCACAGCATTGATGACCAATCGACTCACCGGAAACCATAATAAGCTGTCACTATTTTTATGGCTACCTGAAGCCGAAAGATATAAGCCTATTTTTGAAAGCCCAGAAAAAGAAAATAGGCAGAGGCTGCAGCCATAAGATGCAATGCCTGTACCGCTGGCATCCCCAGTAGAAAGTCGCAGGAGGACTTCCAAATGTAAACATAATTAACCTAATTCATCCCGCCTCGCATCCCTGCACGCCTACCCCCATCGTTCACTATAAAAACCTCCCGATGGTCAGGCTACCGGATCAATTAATTTTTTTGGAATCGTTAATACTATTATAAATACACTATGACTGCCTCGGACGTTGAAGCGCAAATTGAACCAGTTCAGGAGGAGTTCGCTGAAGCCGTTCGCTCTGAGCCTTCTCCTATGAAGAACCACCTCATTGCCTTCTTGGGAGAATTCTTCGGTACCTTCGTGTTCTTGTGGACTGCCTTTGTCATTGCGCAAATTGCCAACCAAGACCCTAACATTACCACCACCGGTTCCGACCCTGGACAATTGATCATGATTTCCATCGGTTTTGGTTTCGGTGTGATGGTGCCTGTGTTCATGTTCTTCAGAATTTCTGGTGGTAACTTGAACCCAGCTGTCACCTTCTCTTTGGTTTTGGCTGGTGCTGTCCCCCCAATCAGAGGTGCCATCATGTTCGCTGCTCAGATGATTGCTGGTATGGCTGCCGCTGGTGCCGCTTCTGCTATGACTCCGGGCCCAATTGCATTTGCTAACTCTTTGGGTGGCGGTTGCTCCAGATCAAGAGGTGTTTTCATTGAGGCATTTGCTACCTGTCTTTTGTGTTTGGCTGTTTTGTTCATGGCTGTTGAGAAGGCCAAGGCTACATTCATGGCTCCATTCGTGATTGGTATTGCTTTGTTCTTGGGACACTTGATTTCTGTGTACTACACCGGTGCCGGTTTGAACCCTGCCAGATCCTTCGGTCCATGTATCGCTGCCAGATCTTTCCCCAACTACCACTGGATCTACTGGGTCGGTCCACTTTTGGGTGCTGGTATTGCGTTCGGTATTTGGAAGGTCTTCAAGATCTTGGATTACCACACCTGTAACCCAGGCCAAGATGCTGACCACTAGACATCTAGTGTCTCCAATTGTCAGTTATTGGTTGCCCGAAGCTACAGTCTTAATTAGCGGTTCGATTACTTGAATTTGCTTTCCGACTGCTATTGCTTAGAGGGACGATCTCTTTTTGAGGGCTCTAAATAATAAAATAAAAAGTTTTTAAATAATTGAACTGCTGGTATCTTGTATGAGTCTTTGCGCTTTTCTGTGGTCTTGGTCTGTCACTAAAGGTGCAGCCGCGCGCCCGCACCGAAGATTGTGCTCATGCGCGGGGTACGTTTTTTTGCGTCCATCGAAGGAAAACACGAGTATGCGAACCAATATTTAAAAAAAAAAAAAAAACACGAAAAAAAGTAAATGCTTTAGTCGGAATAGAAGTCTTGCTTAAATGGTTGTTTGTTCTATGATATTATTTTTTATTTGATGCGATTGTTAGTTTACAATGACCCAAACACCGTGAAGAGCCACTTGATGCGGTTAAACCGTCCGATGTTGCTGATTTCGCGGAGTTGCAAATCGCGAAGGGTCTTCAATTCTGACTCTAGTAAAAGGTCCTCTTCTTGACCCCTAACATCCTCTCTTTCACACTTTTCTAGTAAAATCTTGTGTTCAGCTTTGAACTGCACGACATTAGTCAATATTTCGCCCATATTGAATGCCAAAACATAACTCAAATAGCGATACAGGGAAGCATCCTTATGACGGAAAAGATAAAATGTTTTTGATGCAGCACGGTCAGCACTTCTGGGGACTTCTTGGATTTCAATGATATTCATGTTGACCAAATGGTACAATTCGTTTTTAACCGTGCGTTCCTTCAACAACACCAGGTTCGAGATAGCCTTTTCATCAACCAACTTCAAGTCTTTAATGCATTTGAAAATACGGAAGGCGTTGTTACCCATGGTGGTCTTAAGGAGTGCCTCATAGTGGAACAGCTTCAAATGCTTAGAAAGTTGAAGAAATGGGATGGTATAGGAGCCAGGTGCAACCTCAAACAAAAACGGGACCGTATTAGCACGCAAAAGGTTCAAGTGTTCTGCGACCAAGCTAAGAGAAACTGGGCTCTCTTCTTCAGTTGTGTTAAAATCCGCACTATATTCGATAGCGGAATTGAAATCGCCAGGGGCTTCGCTACCGTCTTCAAGCTTGACTTTTTTGGTGAGTTGGTCAGAGCCATTCACATTTATTCTCTTCGCAGGCTTCAAGAAATTCTGAGTTAAGATCGAATTTCTCAAGTCTAAATTAGCTGGCAAAACCCTAATCAAGTCTCTGATGGAAAAGACGGTCATTTTACTGTCCACAAGTGCATTCTCCACGGAACTTAAGAAAATGCGCTCCTCCTCGGGATTCGTGATCAAACCAGAGATGTTTTGGTAACGATGACGCAAACTAGCTGACTTTTGCTCTACCAAAGAGCAGCACTTTTCGTAAATAGTGCCGGTCAAAAGCCCTAATCTCGATTTTGCCATATCAGCCAAAGCACGGCTCCTCAAGTATTTCTCAAACCGAGATAAGTTGAACCCAATCGTGATGGTAGACTTGAGTTGATGAATTCCCGACTCAACCACAAATATATCCTTTGATTCATTGCCAGAAGCGAAAAGGTCATTGATTTTCAGTTTGGTCTTTTCTCTAGCCTCCGCAACTCTTTTGACTTCACTAGTGGTGACGGAGCGAGGTGTGTTTTTCAATGTGTCTTGATACATTTTGTTCCACAAATCTTCCAACGGTTGGTAGTCGAATAGTTGAAGCCTGCGGAGCCAGCCATCGTTGTAAAGTTTGACAAGGATCGCCATGTTGTCATACTTGGCCTGTTCATCAGATAAGGTGGAAATAAAATCTTTGATAGTGAGGTTGCCATTCTCGATGATGTTTTGCACAATTTCGGCCGACTTCTCTCCGTATAACTTCTTGATACGAGCAATCACATCTCCAGCATGCAAAAGCGTGAGCACGCCGGTTTCGTTGAAGGTGTAGTAAACCGATTTCAGGGACGTATCACTCCAATACTGAACGCAGTTGAGTTGAATCAAAGAAACCAATGCGGTTTTGACCTGCTTGAGACTGAGCTTGCTCTTAGAACTGATATCCTTCGCGGTTAAACGGCCATAAGAGATCAAGTTGGAGATGATAATAGAGGATGTTTCTCCCAAGTGGTTTGAAGCCACCGATGTATATAAATACGAGAAAGGAGACTGCGTCTTAGCAGCATCCGACAATGAAGTAGTCATAGAGGATGGTGAGGCAGATCAACGCACGTTTCGAGTTCCTATTGTGGTGGAATAAATTTGTTAATGTGATGAGAATAACACGTGATCAAAACGTCGCTGAAAATGTCCATGGCATGTCCATTCGGGGGATGCCAGGTTTGTAGAAAATAAAATTGAAACAAACAGGAGTTAACAGAGTGCCCAAAAGATCTCTTTAGAGACCTTAATATTTTAATATTGCCAGTCGTCTCGCTTTGCTTTTATTGCCGACTTTTGGCTGCGAGCATCATCGTGTTAACGGGTTTGGGGCGCGAACATCATTGACTAATGTCATAAATCCCATTCAATGGTGAATTTAGGTGTGTTTGAAGTTTGTTACTCAAAATGAGCTTTAGTTGTGTTTTTGTAACGCTTGACACCGGGCCATAAAATATAATTAACCTCAGTCAGACTCGATCTAGTGCAACACGTAACTATATCTCTTGGGGAAGATGTATGGGTGTCCTACCCTCAGTATTTACGGCTATGCTGAGCTTCTCACCACATAGGTAATCTGGTTTCAATACTACCACTGAGAGTATATACCATGTAATTTTTTTTTTTCATTATCTTCGATAACAAAAGCGACCAATCATTTCAGATCTTAATAAAGGTCTTTCCTTAAGTCAAACAACTGTCCGTTCCGCTGTACCAAAGAACCTGCATATGGACCAAGTACATAATTTCTACAGTGGTGTCGAGTGATGGCGAGAACCATTTCAACTTGTCTGCCATGTCGATGAAAGAACTTAAAGCGGCCAAAAAAGCTTTGGAAAATAATGATCCAAAGCAGGCATTGGAATTAGTTGATGAAGTTCTTCTGACAGATCCTAACAATTACTATGCCCATATTTTCCAAGGAAAATCATATCAGCTTCTAGACAAATTGGACAAGGCAAGTATGTCCTTCACTAAAGCAACATCCATTGAACCTGACTCCTTAATTGGATGGAAAGGCTTTTATCAAGTAGCAAGATGTCAAGATGATTTTGCCCAATTCTTCCGTGTTTTCACCCAGTACATTAGAGTGTTGATCGACCAAAATGTTGGGATTGCGGAAGCAGTGAAGGAGGCGTACAATTTTTTGAATGCTCATAAATACCACAGCAATGAGGAGCTTTACGAAATGTTTCTTCGCTCCATTCTTCCCGGAACCGAGCTCGGTGATTTACTCGATGGAGTTATGGGAACACCAGAGGACACGTTGAAGAAACTCCTTACACTCGTTAAAGATAAGGAAACAAGGGAAATCCGAACTGTTTTAGCCAAAGAGAAGCTTAGATTACCTCGTGTTCTTAATGCTCAGCACAAAGCCCAATTGAATGAGTTGGAATGGTCAGTGAGACAACAGTCCAATATATCCGAATTGTACACAAAGTTTTTGGATTATTCCAACGACGATGTGCTTAGAAGAGAATACGAGAAGGAGTTTTTGAGGTATAAGTATGAACTTTTGCGTGTTATTCCCGAAAAAACTACACTCTTGAATGAAATCAAGAATATGGCAGGAGACATGGTTCTTATTGAGTCTGACGACTTGTTTGCATGGATGCTTCATTTCGATTTAGAAGACCCAAAGAGTTTGGATGACTTGGATGAGACTACAGTGTTCAAATTCATTAGCAAATTCTCCGGCGAGGGTTTGAGTATTTTGCTTTTCGCTTACACAATGAGTGATATGTCATCCTTTGACAAGATGAAATTTGCTTCTTTCCATAATGGGCTCAAAGATGCTAAGAACAAACATTCGCTCAAAAATGAAGAAGACACAGAGTTGGAAAATCTTGAAGAGGATGAAAGTCTTGCCGAGAGTTCGCTCTCCTCGGGCGAGGTCCTTGATATGATGGTAGAGGGATACTCCAAATGCTCAAACTCCATGCTAGCAGACCGTATCATTTGCAACTTTTACATTCATTTGAGTGAATATAAGACAGGATCCGAGAAATGCACTGCCGCCATCCACCATCTTGCCGATTTGCAAAGAACATATGGCATTGATTTGATCAATTGTAAGGAAGATATATTGTGTCTGCTTGCAACAGTATACACTTACTACGAAGCACCCAAGAATTTCACGAGAGCACTTCAATTATACGATAAGATTCTACAAGATGGCCCTGACAATAAACAGGCTTTGATTGGAAAAGGTTTGATTCTCCTTGAAAAGAGAGATTTGGCTGCGGCAGATGCTATTCTTTCCAAAATTGTTGAGAACCATCCTAAAGATTCATTGGGACTTAAAGAAGCTGGTTGGTGCCAAATCTTGATGAAAAATTTTGTCCTAGGAAGAGAACTTTTGGGCCGAGCACTAGAAAACGTTAAGGGGATCTCAAACAACCAAATGGAAATGAGAGCTGCTATCAGGTCGAGAATTGCTAAAAGTTATTTGCTAGAAGATTCCCCATCTGACGAGAGCCTCAAGCTTGCATATGATAACCTACTTCAATCTCTCAAAGACCATGCTACATATGCTCCTTCCTACACCTTGTTGGGAATTTTATACAAGGATTATTTCAACAACGAAGCGAGAGCCCAAAAATGCTTCTACAAGGCGTTTGACCTAGATGTTTCTGAGACTGACGCTGCGAAATATCTTGCCTCTGATTTTGCAGAAAAACAAGAGTGGGACATAACGGAGGTTATTTGCCAAAGGGTAGTTACTTCTGAAAAGAGTAGAAGAATTTTATTCAGTCAACTATATGAGGATGCGGATAAATCATGGCCTTACAGAGTGTTGGGATGTTCTGCACTCAACAAACAGGATGACGCCGAAGCCATTAAATGGTTCCAGACAGCATTGAGAATGAAGGCGATGGATAAGGAATGCTGGACGGGTCTAGGAGAGGCTTATTTCAATTGTGGTAGAATCGAAGCCGCGATCAAAGTTTTCCAACATACCACTACAATTGCTCCAGATTCCTGGCCCAATTTGTATATGTTGGGATTATCCGTATGCATGATTGGGGACTTTGTTGGAGGTATCGAAGTACTCAATAATGCCTTGAAACTTTCTCCCGGTGAAGAATGCATTTTAAATGCAATCTACGAACAATCCATCAATTATGGTTCGCAATTATTGCTTGGAGGCTTCACTAAAAGATCTCTTGAAGTCAACAAAGAAGCCATAAATTATATTGCGGAAGCAGTGAAGATAAACACGTCTTCTCAAACTTTATGGAAGTCATTAGGTGAATGTTTGAGATTAGTGTTGCGAGTGCAACAGAACATAAAGGAATTTCCTATTTCTACAGTCAAAGAAATTTTGGATCTGGTGTCTGATATAGGTGACGATATCAACTCCTCTGACCTCGCGTCTAAACTTTTTGACAATGGAGAATATGTGAATGCAGTAAATATGCTTGCAATTCTCTCTGCTAAGGCTGCCATAGCTGTTTTGCCCAAAAAGACAAACAAGCTTTTGAGATCATCTTCTCTGTTTAACTTGGGACTTTCATTCTTAAACTTTTTCATAAAAGATCGGGAACAGAAACAATGGTACAGAGAAAGGGCCATTGAAGCGTTCAAGGCATCTATTCAGCTTGAACCTGGAAATGCACAATACTGGGTCGCATTAGGAAATGCCTACGTGTCTTCCAAACCGCAGATTGCCCAGCATTGCTTTATTAAAGCAGGTGTGTTGGATTCGAGAGATGTGAGTGTATGGACCAATCTAGCTGCATTCTATTTGAGACACGGGGACATAGAATTAGCTCAAGAGGCATTTGAGAAAGCTACCTCACTCGCTCCTGATCAGTCTATTTCCTGGTTAGGTAATGCATTAGCTGCGGATATGACTGGTGATTCGGGGGCTGCCTCCAGGCTTACCACGCATGCGTACATTCTTTCTAAGGGAAGATCCCCCTTGTCGCAGCTATATTATGCCATTTCAATTGTGAACAAGAGAGTTGGTAATTCTAAGGATGCGAGAGACGTTGAAGCAGCTCAAGAATTTAGTATCGCCAATTTCGCTATTCAGAACTTCTTGAAGTTCCAACCAGAGGATGAAGAGGGATTGAAGCTCTCGCTTTTGTTAAGCGAGCGCTGTCACACTTATGATACCAGTATCAAAGTTGGAGAAACACTTTGTCAATTACTTGAACGGAAGTACGAGCAGACCGAGAGTATCGAAGTTTTCCTTGAGTTTGCCAAGGCAAAAACTCTGATGGCTAGAGTTCACTTGGGCTTAGAAGACTACGAGAACGCTATTGATTGTGCTCAATTTACGGTGGATTGTCTTGCAGAGGAAGAAGTTACCAAGGAAGTTACCGACGCACTTCTCTCATCGCGAATTGTTATCGGATTGTCCTTCTTCTTCAACGGTCAATTTAGCGAGGCGTTGGAGGAACTTCAAGTCATTCTTGCAGAGCACAGTCTGTCTCACCGCGTCGTCACATTGATTGCTCAAGTTTTGTATGCACACAACACAACTGATACGAAGCAAGCGGCATTAGATCAGCTCTTTGGTTTTATTGAAGAGCATGGCTCATCTTTGATTGTTGTGCTTACTTTAGGAGCCATCTCTATTGTGGAAGACTTGGAAGACTACTTCATTCCAATTAAGGAAGAGCTTGAGTCTCTAGGACTTGCAGCTCTCATCGATGATTCTGTCCGTTTGGTTCCGATGATGCTAAATGAACTTTCAGCGAAATTAGAGAGCCACCAAGATTCTAAAGTCTGGCAGCGGTTTGCCCTCATGTTCCCAAGTGATTTCAATGTATGGAAAAATCTCAATTCTCACGTGGCGTTATCGAGTGCCTTGTTGTCAGACTCGAAACGCACTGCCCAAGAGGTTTCCGATGCTTATGTGAAAAACGGTACCAGGCGGGAAATCCAAAGAGCCCTCTTGATTTGTGGAGACAACCAACAAGCTATGGCGTCGTTGGCAACTTGATAAAGAGAACTGCAGTTTGGAAATCGTGGCCACTGATCATGAACTGGCACACCGCTTATCGTGACCATTTATATGCACCACCATGACGCGAAAGTGAGACAACATTATTAGCATTGGGTAGAGCCACAGGGTCTACTGTTGGTTTTATTAATCATTCAATCAATCTACCAATTGTAATTTTATTTGTAGGTCGCTGGGTTTTTAACGGAAAACCCCGGGGCGGAAAAATCACCGTTCCAACATTGTGTCGGTTTATATGCCGTACTTGGGGTAGGTACAAGTCATATCGCCTGGTAGGAAAGAACGAGTAACTACCCTCCTCACAGAACGAGAAAGCAAAAGAGAATAGAGAAGCTCACGGAAATTTCTCTATTTTCTCCTTTGAAACTGATTCTCAACTACTAGAGAGGAATTTTCTCCACTCCGTTTCTGTTCCACTCGACTGGGGAGCTGTGGAACCTGATTTCATTTAACGTCACTGGATTCTCTTGACACCACCAGCAACCAATTCCCAGACGTATTAAAGAGTTAAACTGAGATTTTTCTGCTGCAAGCTACCCTTCATTTTGGGCATCAAGTATTCTTTAATTTAAATCTTGCATTCCGTGGCTTTTGTTGTGGCGATTCCCGAAATAGATTCCAACGAGAATGTCAGAACATAGTGCACAATCTATACAGAAGCAGAATAGCAAGATTTTGCAGGTATTTCAGAACTTCTTCACGAAGACTCTGCAAATTATCGTCCAGTCAAGGTCTATACTGGATTCAGCAACCCCGGAAAACAATAACATTCCGGCCTCGAAGATTAATAAATGGTTCAATCTTCATATTGCTAACCCGACTGATGATTGGCTCCGATCAGAAATTAAGCTTTGGAAGGCCCAGTCAGAGACAACTGTATTGCCACCAATGATAATCGAGACATATTTGGACTTGCGGCATTTGAATGCAAGGGAAATCGTGATGCTCGAGAATGAGCACGGTAAGTTATGGACCGTGGCTGAAGGAAAATCCAAGAAGCAGGAAGTTGTGATTGAACGATGGCTTATTGAGTTTGATCTGGCGGAAACGCTAGAGGTTGGAGTTGACGAGCTACCGCTCATATACAAGCAAGCGATTGTGCTTCTTCGGATCATTTACACCATCACTCGCATACTTCCAGCTTTCCGCCTTCGAAAACTAGTTTCGAAACCCTCTTACAAAAACTTGGCCATATGTAACCGATTCATTGATGGAAAGCAACCCATTAGTTCCAAGGGACGGATTGGCTTATCGAAACCAATTATCCCTTCTCACGCACTTGAAGGATCACATATGACTCAGAAGAGCTTTTCACCCATCAAAACAACCATGGGAAGTTTGCGTGTCTCGGTAGCGTATCGCAATCACCACAACTTTAAGGTTGTCGACCACGAGGAAAGATTGTCAGATCAATTCTTAATCACTGATAAAGAGACCGCGGAAGAAGCCCTGTCTCTTCTGAACCCCACTGAAAAATTAAAATCCAAGCATGGCTCTATCACTGGAATATTTTCTGATCCACATTCTGTGGAAAGTGAAGATCATGGAAATATCGCTCAAAGTAAACCAAGTCATGAGGCAAAGTTTTCAGTTCTGCCCTGTTCATCCATTCAGAACGATTTGGACAGAAACCACAGCAAGACAAAACATGTAACTGTTGCAGCGCCAATCTCTGGAAGTTCGATAAGACCGAGTATACAACCATTTAAAGTGGGTTCCATTAGCAACTCACCCCCTCCCCAAGGTATTTCAGGCACCCCAACTAGTTATCCTTCGGGGTCAATTGAAAGAAGAATATCTATAACCAGTCATCGGTCAGGATCAAATGCCTCTTTGGCTGCATTATTGCGTAACCAGAGAGGAAGCATTTCTTCATCTAATACGCCTACAGCCATTGCTGCGTCAAACTCACAGACCAACCCAAATCCAGTTCTGTTTCCCAGGTCAATATCTTCTTCACATGGGTCTCATAACCAGGGCGATGACCATTATGGGGAAAATGTCTCAAGTACCCCTCGATTTTCCTCCTCTTTCGGATCGCGGCAAAGTCGGCGGTTCAGTTCGACAAGTGGAAGAAACAACGAAGCAGCAGCATCTTTGCTTGGTACCAGTGTGGAGCTGGGATCCTCGGGTGCGCTTATGAGTGGATTGTATATTGACGATGATATTAGCACATTTGTGAGAATGATAGATGGCAAGTCGGATCTAAGACTCACCCACAGCAACTCAGATTCCAAGCATGGGCCTTCAAACGAAAGCAACACACATATAGATGCTTTGAACCGGTTTCAGCTCTTGAAAAGCCAACATCAGCAGCTTGGAGATAGCGTTAGTGCCAGTTTGGTGCTTCGGCGAAACCGTAGCGGGTCTCACGGAAGCCAGAGCATCAGTATCAGCAAACCCGGAAGCAGAAAAACGTCTAGATCCGGTTCGCTTCAACCTTCAGTTCTGCCTGGATCGAACTTACCCTCAATAACTTCCAGATTACAAGCGAGTGGAATTGACAGTGCAATTGGAAGCGCCAGTCCACGGTCCTTCATGGGGCTGAAGGGAAGCTTCACGTCGCCAAATCTCGCATATTTCAAATCTTCATCTAACAAGCTTGTGGCATCTCCACTGACGGCCACTACCATTGCCCATGCGACCCATTTGCCCGGGGCAGGATCGAAGGAGGGAATCACCGGACTTGCTACTTCTCCGTCAATTTACTCCGAGGTCAAACAACCAATTGCTTACCGCAATGCTTACGATGATCACCCGACTAACTTTTATTCCTTAGGAGTGGAAGGTAAGGGGCAGCAAACTTCATCCCACGACGACGACATGGGTTATGATAACGATGACCTATTATTCGAGATGACAGATACGAAATGAGCCTTCGCTACAGCATAGAGCCACACCGTAAAACTAATAATGCAGTGTGGATAAAGAAAAGAGTAAACACGAATTAGAAAATATATACATCTCGAAATAAAAAAAATACACATAATTTTTGGATTCGTTAATCTCCACAAGTACTAGATGACAATGTCGGCGGAGTCCATTGGTGGAGCAAAGTGGGGCTGATGCGCGGAATATGGGGTAGGTCCCGGGCTAAATCTCTCGGAGAAGAAATCTGGTACCGGAAGTACAGGATTCACCAGTCGGAACATTTGTTAATCCCCGAACGGTCCCGGTTCTGCCTCATATCCAGCCGTCACAGTACACCTAACTATTTCAAGCGCATATGCTTCCGTCTCACCGGTTTCCCTTGCGCCGAGTGTGCATTTCTTCCTTCAGATTTCTCAGCACAAGACATCTTACCCCAATCGAGACATACGATGCCAGGGTGGCCGAAAACAGACTAAGAGATGACCCATATCAACGCAAAATCATTCTGAATCTTTCCATATTGCACCAGCATCTTGAGTCATATCAGCCCCCCAAAGTGGAAATACCCGATGTTGAAGATCTCAAGCCCAAAACCGGCGTGGCCAAATACTTCAACTCTTTCTTTGGCAAAAACGGAAAGGACCAAAGTATCCAAGATATTCCAGAAAACAAGATCAAAGGAATATACCTCTACGGCGATGTCGGCTGTGGTAAGACAATGTTGATGGATTTGTTCTATCTGACCGTCCCCCCACATTTGCCCAAACGGAGATTTCATTTCCACCAGTTCATGCAAAACTTGCACAAGCGCTCCCATCAGCTTAAAGTGGAACATAACCACTTTGACTTAGATGTGATTCCTTTGTTGGCTAGTGAAATTGCTCAGTCGTCCACGGTGCTATGTTTTGACGAGTTCCAAGTTACGGATGTGGCTGATGCCATGCTTCTTAGACGGTTGATCTCTATGCTTCTCAGTCCCGAGTACGGCGTGGTTCTATTTGCCACGTCCAATAGAGCGCCAGATGACTTGTACTTGAATGGTATCCAGCGTGTCCTGTTTATTCCTTGCATTCAGTTGATCAAGAAGCAGACCCGTGTCATCTATCTCAACTCGCCCACGGACTACAGGAAAGTTCCCCGGCCATTATCCTCGGTGTACCAATTTCCCAAGCCAGGCATCAAGTACCATAGCAAAACCAATGTCACCGCTTGCAGAAACCACATCGAGACTTGGTATACCTACTTCAATCGCCATAACCCCAACAGAGACATTGTCGTGAATAAATCGTTGACGGTGTGGGGAAGAGAGTTGAAAGTGCCGCTTGGTTCCGAGCCTGCGGTGGCGCAATTCACCTTCGAGGAACTCTGCGGTAAGAATTTGAGTGCGGGGGACTACTTAACCTTGGCCAATACCTACCACTCGTTTATCATTACCGATATACCCTACTTGAGCACCGATGTCAGAGATAAGGTGAGACGGTTCATCACGTTCTTGGATGCAGTTTACGATGCTCACGGGTGTATTGCAACTACAGGGGCTGCTTCGTTCCTGGACCTATTCGTAGAACCGGAAGACTTGAAAAAAGATAACTACCAATTATTCAAACGCGAGAGCGATACGGGCGCGGAAGAGACATTTGAAGACGATGATTTGGTGGTGAAACACGGTTTTGACAAACTGGTGGCGAAAAAGGCGTCGATGTTTGTCAATGACGAAGAGAGATTTGCATTCGCCCGTGCATTGAGTCGGTTGAGCCAGATGGGGACGGTGGACTGGGTAGAAGCAGCCAGTGACGCCAAGTGAGATTTGGAGCGCATTTTGCACCATTAACCTTCTGGGTGTGCATGAAGAGCGCGCCCGGAAAACGATCAACAGTTAGATTATATACCACATTTATTAAAGAAACAACACGAATCGTACCCACAATGTCGGCCAACGATATTCTTGATGTTTTGAACATCAAGAGGGATGATTCAGCCCAGCCTGCCAAAAAGAAACAAAAGGTAGAGCATGGACTCCCCCAAAAGGGTGCTATGGCCCGTGAATTGTACAACCTCTTGGGTCCCAACACTCCTCCGGTCAGTGTTGGCATGGGCACAAATAAGGTCAAAGACCGCAAGCAAAAGGTTTCGCCCTGGACGCGGACACTGTTCAAGCCCAATAAGAAGAACGAGTATGCACCGGAACTACATCATTGGCAGAAGGGAAGCGAAGAGCTTTTAAGGCAAGAAAATGCCGGTAAACCGTACTTCTTCGACAAATTTGCCGTTTCGTTGGATGTTCCTGAGTTTGTTGATGAGCCCACATTTGCTCGTTTCATGGCTGAGATTTTGGAAAAGGAGAAGCAGCTCAAAGAAGAACTCAAGGAACAAGACTCCGAGGACAAGGAAAAGCAGGAACCTCAGGTTGAGAAAGAGAGACCCAAGATTACCGCCAGCAAACTTGTGGCAAAGATCAAAGGTGCAACATCTAGCGCTGCCAAAGTGGATTCCAAGAGTAACGGGTCGACTATAAAACCCACCAAGCCAGAAGACAAGAAAGTCAAGCTTGAACCTCTCCAATCTGAGTCCAAGAGATCCGGCAAACTGGCGAATCCTCATACGAAGAAGCAAGAAGAAGATGCCGACGAAGATGACGATGAGGATGAAGAGGAGGAGGAACAAGATGATGAGAATGACGACGAGGAAGATGACGAAGATGATGATGACGATGAAGATGATGACGAGGAAGAAGATGATGACGATGATAAACTGAAGAGAAAAGTTAGTGCTACCGTCCTGGTGAAGGAGAAAAAAGATGCTCAAGATGAAGAGGATGATGATGAGGATGAGGATGAGGATGAAGAGGACGATGACGATGAAGAAGATGAAGAGGATGATGATGATGAAGATGAAGATGACGATGATGATGAAGATGATGAAGATGATGAAGATGATGAAGATAGTGAAGAAGAGGAAGTTGACGGTAAGGATGACAAATCAGATGTTCCTAACTCAAAAAAGGAGAATGCAGATTCCGTGAACAAGAAAAGTGTCTCAAAATCTATTCCGGCAGAAGTCGCAGAATCTGAACAACGCAGCACGAAGTCACTTATAGGAAGTGGAGACTCGGAAGCATGGACATATCAAGAGACCAAGCTCCTTTTTGAATACTGTAAGGAATTTGAACTCAAATGGTTCGCGATTGCAGACAGATTTCCGTATGATCGCACCATGGAGCAGTTGAAAGAACAATTTTACAGAGTTTCGTCGAAAATCTTGAAATATCAAGGAAATGCCAACCCTACGTTGATCGAATCGTTGGACTCTTATTCAAGAGCGGCAGAAATAGACAGAAAGCAATATCTTGAAAGTCTTCTCAAACGTACCCCTGCTGAGATTGCAGAAGAGGAGTCACTTGTCATCGAAGCACGTCGGTTTGAACTTGCGGCGAAGAAAATGCTTATGGAGAGATCGCACTTGTTGACCCTTTTGGACTCACCCCAAACATCTCAATCTGTGCTGCAGTATCTTTCGTCTCAAGGATTGACCAATTTATACAACAAACTCATGATTTTGGACAAACAGCAGAAAAAGAAAATGCATCAAAAGACAAACTCGGTCAATAGTGATCCTGTTCCTCCATCTATTCCTGTGGCGGCATCTTCATCGTTGTATAAGAAGGATAGAAACTTCCAAACGCAACTCCTGCAATATTTGGCGGGTTTGGTGAAACAACAAGGGCAAGTTAAGGGCGATCCTAGCCCTGTGCAGCAACTTCTATCTAAACGACTCACGACTAAAGAGGAAGAAGCATACGGATTGCATTACCATGCAAGTGAACGGTTGACTCCAGGTGTTATTTTACGATCTACCCAAAGACTCCCGGGCTTACAGCAAAGACAATCAGTCTTTAAGTCTGTAAATACAATGTTGCAGGAATTGGATATCCCGACGGCTGGAAGTACAACTTGGAAACCAGTTATGCCCACCAGGAAGACAATGACTAAATATGACGAGTTAATTAGAGCTGTTGTTGCTCTCCTTGACGTGAAAAAGGGAAAGGATAAACTTGAGGCTGAAATTGAGCTCATTAAGAGTCAGCGGGGTTTGCAGTAATCGTGATATATGAATCATGCTGTATATTAATAAATGCAAATATTTTGCTGTGGACTCAAAAGTCTCTCTCACATATTGAATTCGTAGTCCATCGAGATGTCAGAGTCTCTCTCGTTTTTTGAATCATCGATCATCTGACTAAGAGAAACTAACATGTGGTCTTGTTCTGCTAAAGCTGTCTCGTAGTCAGCTGCAGAGTGCTCAAAATTTGGATTGAAGTTCCGATGACTAACGCTTCGAAGCATTCCGAATGTTGTTGTTGTAAGCAACTGCCTCGGCTCGTAGCTCAGATCTGGTTGATTCATATTTCTCAAAAACTCGCGAACCATTTCACGGACTTCCACTCTTTCCTTGTACCCGTTGTAGATATAAAGCGCTCTCTGTAGTACCCGAACGATTGTAGTAAGAGCCTCTAGCTCGAACATTATATATGAAGTGTTCTTCCAGCGACTGGAAATCATAGATACATCACAAATCAATTCAAGAAAAATCTTAAATTTAACATCTTGCACAATTATCTGAAACCCCTCAAGTTTCGCTAGCGCATACTTCAATAAATATGCCAAATGGGGCCAATATATTCCATTGATCTTCACAGCTTGAACGTAAATTTGAATAAGCGAATATAATATTTCCAAGTCGTCTGCCGTGAGTAAGTCATCTAGTACTGAATGAAAATCCCGATTGTAGTTGAGTGCTTCAATAAACTCGTAGTTTGCTTTTTGTAATTTCTCCTGCTCGTTAGCTTTGATCCACGAATCGTTCTTCTTCTTTCGAGGGAATCCAACTTTGGCTGCGAATTCCCAGACAATATCAAGATCATCAACGTTGTCCTTTGTAAACCTAAGGATTACTTCCATTGTTCGTTTGCAAAAATCGACAAAATTTGAGTCCCCAAAGTGCATTGAATACACATCTTGTAATTGATTTACCAATGCTAGTAAATATTCCTTTCGTTCGCGCTCATTAAATGACGAAGAGCAGATTGATTGAACAACAAGTGAAACGATTTGAGCTCTGTAGGTCACCACTTGCGACACTGAGTGAAAATCACTAAAGCTTACCTTTTTTCGATTGAATATTGATTCTGGTCGTCTTGAAAGTGAACTTAAAAGACGAGGAATGTAAGGTGATAATTCAAAGAAGCATAATCTTTTTAATACGATAAGATCAATTTCATCCACCTCGAATTTCGTAATGCTTGTGTCATTTTCCAAAAATTGGAGGCACAAAAACATAAGGAATCTTTCTCTCAGAAAAGAATTTCCAAGGTATGAGTATTTCTGCAACATTATGATGTTCCAACTATGAGTATTGGTAAACTTGCAAGTGTTTATCCAAATTTGTATCGCAAGTTCAATGATTTCGTCTGTTCGATTCTCGTGCTGTGTATTTGAGAGTGGGAATCGTTTCATCAAATTGCTCAAGAAATTGACAAAGAACCTCTGAAACTCCAATAATAAATCGATACTACCGACAGTAAACTGAGATTTCCATTTGTGGTTGACGAGGGAGCAAAATATCGCCAAATGCCTTAGTGTGTCCTTTAGAATAGGGTCGGGGAACTTTTCTATATTCACAACGGCCCATAATTTGAAAGCTTCTAATATTTCGCTGACCTTATCTAAACTCAATAATTTCAATCCTATGAGGTTCACTGTTCTCTTGAAAAGATTCGGCATGCCAAATAAAGTATCATAATTAAAGCAGGATATTTCAAGAAGGCTTCGAAAGGAAGACCACGGAATATACTTCCCTTTCCGTTCTCCGATTTCGCAGAATATTTTAACTGCATCCACTGCTCTACCATAAACAAACATATCCTTGGAATTTTTCACTTGTTCAATTAGGTTTGTAATCTGGTTTTTTAAATCAGTGTCAGAAATTTGAAAGAGGAGAATAATCAAATTAACTCGATTAACAAACATTATCTGATATCTTCGGCCCTTTTCATACTGGTATTGACTTGACACCACCAACTTGGATATAAATCTCTTGACGGACTTCTGTGACAGAAGCTGAGATACATAATCATAAACAAGACATAGGAACCGTTCAAATACGGTTGAATTGGGTATATCGTGTCTAGAGTGAATATTATGAATAGCTTGTGGAACAGCTGTCTCATCCGTAAAATTTCCAAATTTCCTTAAACCTAAAGATGAGTATAGGTGTGTAATCAATCGTTCTTCTAATGGCCACTCCAATTTTCGGTTCACAAGTTCACATATATCCAAAAAATGATGGTGATCGCGAGATAGTTTTTCACCCTTGAACTTATTGAATATTGCTAAAAATGGTCCCCAATTGGAAAGATCATGAGGATATAAAGAAGCTAGAATATATGACATGTCCAACAAGGAGCTATTCAGTTCATTGAGATTACCAACCTCATCCAAAGCCCCCATAATTGGATACCACCATGAGCATTCTCTCTTATCGTAGACAAAATGAAGCAATCCGATAGAGTCGAGTAACACTTTACTGTTCGGCGCCCTCTCGCTCAAATCATCTGTATTGAAGGTCAGAAAATAAATTGACCAGTACTCTGAGCAATAGCTATCAAATATCTTGTAATTTTCCAACTCTTTGTCCTTGGGTCCAAGTTTGTTCATAATGTAATAAATTAAAAGTAGTTGAGCGTGGAAGACTGATTGGTACAGTCTAATTTCTCTCGTATGCAATTTCGTAAGATCGTCAAATATAACACGAATTTGCCTCCAGATCAAAGCAGGTACATTCTCTCGAAGAATTAAAAACCATTTGATCAAGAGTATTAATGATAATTTAATTTGTTCACGAATATGAGGATTTGCAAGCGAATTCAGGTTCAGAAGTACTCTTCTTAATTGAGCTAGCAAACTCTCCATTTCTTTGGTTGACAATTTGGACTTGTACAAGCCGAATGAATATCTCTTCCCGGAGAGATGAACTTCAACCTCGTTTTCATTTGCGAAAAATATATGCCCGTCTCCAATAGTGTGAACTCTTTGCAAATCTTGAAATGTTGAAAATGGAGTTAAAGAGTTACTCTTTGCCAACCCACGATTCAAATTAGCTACTGGGAGATTTTGGCCAAAGAAATGCGACCGGGATCTATGCGAATTCACAAACTTTGAATCACTTTCAACCTCAAAAGCAGTAGTGCTTTTAACGGGATCTCTTCTGAAAGGAGGATTGGTTGGTAGAATATGTTGCACCTTCTTCATTTGATCATCCTTGGTTTTGTTTTCAACTTTAAGGTCCTTGGACTTCGTTTTGGATATGGATGAGATATGTGACCCCAATAATCTTCCTCTTTCCGATGAATGTCTGTTTCTTTTCTCGCCCACCTGTGGGGTAACTGTGAGAATAGACTGGGACAACAGCGGGTACTTTTTACTTCTCAATTTTCCCCCGGACAAAGAGCTTCTCCTAGAAATTCCTCCTCGTTGAGTTGCACGGTTTGAATTTAATATCTGGGGCGAACTTTTGTTACTTCTTGAAGCAAAAGAGAGTTTATTTCTTCTCTTTTTGTAACTTCCCTGTTTCTTGTCGCTCACTATGTCTCTAGATGCAAACATATGATCTATCTGGTCATCTTCTTGAACTGAGTCGCCATCACTTTCAGAAAAAGGAGCAGGAAAATCTGAATCAAGCAGCTTAGACACGACAATTGGATCTTTGTGTCTTGCAAAGATTTCCTCGATTGAATCGGACTCATAATCGGACTCGGTATTAACCTGAAACAGTAGTGGGCTTTCGTACTCCGGAGTACGAAACTCTGACGCATTGAGATAGTTTGGTGTATACTCTTCTGATAAGTCTTCATCATTGACAAATTCTTGTAGCCCTTTTTGCATTGGAACCGATTCTCTGTATTTAGGGCCTTGTTTGCGAATTGCAAGTCCTTTTCTAGGCTCAATTCCTTGATCGATGCGCCTTTTCTTGGTCCGTCGCTGCTGTTCCTGAAATAAGACAAGTCTTTTCGCCGACTCGGGTAGCACTCCGCGAAGAATTGTCTTGAGCTTTCGATATCTGCCACCAATCTTGATATACTCCTCTTCGGATTCCTCTTCACTGCTCTGAGAATCACTTTGTTGGTCGTTCGTTGGTTCCTGGTGTGTCTCACTCAGACTATCATCATTGATAATTCTAGGTCGATGGTGTGACATTTGTAATTCTTCGAACGGAATAAGCTCTTCCTCGTCATCAATATCCACATCTGGGGGCTCCTTTTGGCTTGTTGAGTTATAATCATCATCTTCAATTTCAATATCTAGTTGCCCATCAGTGGAAGAGATAGGCTGTGCATCCGGATCTCCTTGAAGAGCAAGCAAATTATTCTTTCCGAGGTGGGTATAGAAGTTCTTCGCTTTGTAACGGTCCTCGTCGGGATAACGCTTCTTTCTCTTTGTATACAAGCTGTTTAAAGCTCTTAGCACCTTGATAATATCCTCGTCGGCTGAGAACATTTCATTGATTCCATCCACCGTGCAAATTCCGAGCCAGTCAGCTTGATCTGCGATATAGGGATGTCGACTAGAGAAATTTCTCTTGCGAAGACTCCGAGCATTATATGTTTCTTGAACATAATCGTCTATGGGAATTGGTGACGGGCCAACAGAGATCTCTGGCCCGGTATGGGGTACAAGATATGACGAGCCGGTTACTTGGGATATAAGATCACTTGGCTGTCTATTCGTAGAATCGACACTTGGTAGATCCCTAGAGTTGTCAAGGAGGAGGATACTCGTCGGTTGTTGGGTAGGTTTCTGAGCTCCTCCAGCTTCCGCCGGCGCATGTAAAGTGGGTTCTTCATTATCCTCAGTTTCATCAAATTGAGCATATAGTCGACTAAATGGAGTGTTCTCGGCCTCAGTTCGTAGGCGGGCTTTGGATCCGGCCGACAAAAACGAGTAAAAGTCCCGTAGAAGCGTTATATCCACCGCAGACGCAGGGAGAACCGGTAGCGAGTTATCGTCATCGGAGTCTGGGATGTACTGAGAATCAGACATAGCCTTGTGTCGGCAGAAGACGCATGAATGGAGGTGTTTTAATGTTTTGGATTGTTAAAAGGCTCGGTAAAGGGAATTGGGCTTCAGTACCAGGCAAAAGATATCGTGGGTTAGGCTCTTCACTGAACGTGTAGTATTCAGCCAAAAGAGTGCAGGATTATTACTGTTGTGGGCCGCGTCTGGTGTTGCAACTGGATAGGCAACGTTACCATGTGATAGCATAGTAGGTGCAATATGAGACAGGTAGTAAAACAGAGAAAGCTACAGGTATAATTAATGTTGGCAAAACCCCTGGTGGGAGGCTTGTCCTCGGCCCAACACACTGAAATTGAATTTCCCACTCGACACTACTGCGACTTGACACTACTGCGACTTGTCATGGTAGTCGTCCCTCCAATTGAGTCCCATCCGTTTGGTACATTTGGCCATTTTTCGAGTAAACCAAATTGTCCATATCCCCGTCACACCGCTTGGTCGGTGTCGCTCCCTTGCACAAGCACCAATGGGTCCAATCGGTAGTTGGTCACGTGCGCATAGATGGTCTTCGAAAATTTACCTCACCTCATTGCCGAGTATACAAAGAATCGATTCGTGCAATGGACAACCGCAGAGTCTTGAAAGCGTATCGGAATAGGGCAAAGGAGAATGTATTGCCCTATCCCTCCCGAAGTGGCCTCTTTTCTCGGGTCAAGCGGTATTTTTCTGGTAGTTCCATACCAAACGAGCAACAACATGAGCAAACCCGCAGACCCACACTGATGGCGGATGCTGTTTCAAACCGATCAGCATTCATCTTACCCGAGTCGTCAACTCCGGCAAACAACACATTGCTTGAAGCTGACCAATCGACGAACCGCGTTTTGTCGAGCTTTTTTCAGGAAAAGGGCGACCGGCCGTTGTCTCAAATCGAGTATGAGGGCGTCATGTCGCTTTTAGAGAAGTCCAAGGCATCCATCACATTGCCCATCCCTGAATCGACGCCAGAGAAGCAGCAACCGCCAGAAGCTGACGTTTCCAACGTTTCCACAATCCAGCACAATCATACATTTGCTCCCTACTCGCAGAATATGTTACGGAACACCAGCATGTATGAGGGCAATGCCACGTCATTTGTTACCCCGGACTACAAGCCCATCTATCACACCTTTGCTGATACGTCTAGAGGAAACATTGCGGTCAAGAGAGTATACCAGTTCTCCGGGTTGCCCTCGCCATATAGAACGAGGATCAAAGCGCCCAATATGGCTGCTCGGAGAGCCAGACGTCTTGAATCGCTCAACCAAACAAGCACAAATGTTACATCTACTCCATCTATCTCGGCCGTGGATACGACTTCCACCAGGGTCATGAGCAATACCGCTAACTCTTTGTTGTCCATTTTAGATGGCGCGGAGCCTCACCCGGAAATGGAAAGCGCTGAAGTCTCCCGACCTCTCCACAACCCATACGCTAAAAACAAAAAGAGGACTGCGTCGGTGGAGGCTAGGGCGCCCAAGAGAGCTGCCCTTGGTGCCGATGACATTGCCAAAACGGTGTCTTTCAATAAGGCAGAGGAAGTGCCTCAAACTGTTGAAGTCGCCAAAAAGTCTTCTGTTTCCGTTGACGCCACTAATGCCGAGCCGGTTGGTCTGAGCGCCCCTTCTATTGCGGCTAGCAACACAAATGGTACAGAGACTGTCCCAAAAGAAACTAACGAAAGTTCGAACAAGTCGCAGCCAACGTTTCTGTTCAATCAGAATTCTACCTCTTCAACAAAAGTTGGTGAATCTTCTCAGACACTCAAGGATGTTGCAAGCATTTCGAAGGAGGTACCATCCAAACCAGATACAGCGTCAGATGAAGCTAAGGACAGCTCAAACCCCTCGGACCTTTTCCAATCAAAACCAGCATTCAGTTTCGGTGCATTCAAGCATGTTGAGGCCAACACACCCGTTTCCAATGGGTTCAGTTTTGGTGCCAAAATTAACCCTATCTCCAACGATACTAAAACGAATACACCCAAGGAAGCGGAACCAAAAAAGACATTTTCTTTTGGCTTGCCAGCAAAGATAGAAACTAACGCCGAACCTCTACCTAAGCCGGCTCCGACATTCAGCTTTGGTGCAAAGCCCAGTCCTGTGGAAGCTGTAGAAACCAAGACTCCTGGTGGGTTTTCTTTCGGATCCACGCAAGCAAGCTTCAACCCCGTTGTATCTGGTTCTAATGGCCGTACTGCTAATGGAAACGGAAGCCATTTCGACTTCTACTTTCCGCCAGTGGAAACAATTAATGCTTCAGTGGATGAGGTAAAGGTCGAACAATACAAACTTATGTTTGAGTTTTGATTTTCCTGGCCACACATATCCTAAGTCATCGTAAAAAGAATAAATCATTGTATCATTGTCCATTGTAGTGGCCCATAGCATTCATGGTCGCGCACTTGTACCCCAAGGGTAGGTTACATACTCTTCGGATCTCATATTGGACACAATTAGGCCATCGATTTGGATCCCATGTTGGATAATCAATTATTTGTTCCGCACTCTTTTGTCACCAGGCTCGTCTGCAATTTCCCGAAAATGGTCCCATTGACACCAATATAGATAGCCCGATTAGGTACGACCACCCCGTGAGGTTCGCGCTCGTATAAGTCGCAGGAAAAGCGTTCACGCGATAAACCTTCAACGCTTGAGATTTTATCGTTACCATGACAGAACTTACGTCCGTCTTACTTGTGGGTGGCTCTGGCTTCCTTGGTTTGCATCTTGTGCAACAGTTTTACGACAAATGCCCTGGTATCAAGATTCACGTGTTCGACATCCGTCCGATCCCCGATCAATTGTCCAAGTACTTCACATTTGACCCTTCCCAGATTGTTTTCCATAAAGGTGACTTGACGTCAGAAGAGGACGTGGGAAATGCCATCAAGGCTTCTAAGTGCGAGGTGGTGGTCCACTCCGCCTCTCCTATTCACGGCATGGCGCAAGAGATTTACCACAAGGTGAACGTGGTGGGGACTAAGACTTTGGTCAAAGTGGCCAAGACTTTGCCCGTCAAGGCTTTGGTGTACACTTCCTCTGCCGGTGTGATTTTCAATGGCGGTGACGTTTACAATGCCAACGAGCAGTGGCCCTATCCAGCGGTGCATATGGACGGATATAATGAGACCAAAGCGACTGCTGAGCAGTATGTCATGGAAGCCAACGACCCCAAGACGTTGTTGACGGTTTGTTTGAGACCGGCGGGTATTTTTGGCCCGGGGGACAGGCAGTTGGTGCCCGGATTGAGAACCGCGGCCCGTTTGGGCCAGTCCAAGTTCCAGTTGGGTGACAACAACAACCTCTTTGACTGGACCTACGCAGGCAACGTGGCTGACGCCCACGTTCTTGCGGCGCAAAAAATCTTGAACCCCATTGAGGCGCAAAGTATTGGAGGCGAGACGTTTTTCATCACCAACGATGCCCCCACATACTTCTGGACGTTGGCCAGAACCGTGTGGAAGGCGGACGGTCATATCGATCCATACAATATTGTTTTGAGCCGCCCGGTTGCTATTGCGGCGGGTTACTTGTCCCAATTTTTCTCCAATCTCCTCAAGAAGGAGCCTGGGTTGACTGCGTTCAGAGCCAAGATTACGTGTGCCACGCGTTACCACGACATTTCCAAGGCTAAGCTGTTGTTGGGATACACACCAGAGGTTTCGCTCGAAGACGGTATCAAACATACACTTGACTGGATCCACGAGACCCACGAGGACTAAATTGAGCCACCGGTTACTAAAGCGTTTGTTGTAGTTTCTGCCGGTTGCGAGCGCTTCAGTTTGTTGACAGACAATTTTTTTGCTTACACTAATACACTGTTATGCGTCTCATAAGGCCCCGGCTGCATATGGTAGACCGAATCAAACCTTCGGCCAAAGGATAAAAATAGCAAATTCACGTCCTTCTGCTGTTTGGCGCCTTCGCCCGATAAGGTATAGACTTTTACCACAAGTGATCGCGGTTGTGGGTTCGCGGCCGTGCGGTTAAGTGGCCAATGTCTTCAAATACGTTGTAGGATCATATGGTTGATTCAATTCGTAAAATCAGCGCGACCCACCGGGAAAATGAATATCCAGAGGATTGTTAAATGACATATATCGGCCCTGCGGTTTTTGGCACTTTCATCAAGTTGCACAATTTTTATTTTTTTGTTCCACTCGCTTTGATCCGGAATCAGTTGCCCCACCCAAGAACCGATTGCTGTTTATAACACGCTCCCAAAGGGTATGCACGCTTCGTAACCTCCACACGGTGCCTGCATTATCTGCCGGAGTGTTCTGCGTCATAGTGAAGGAAAGGAAATGGACACAGCCGCAACCATCTGGACGCATATCTGCAGGCAGATTATCCACCTGACCCCAGGGTTCATTTCACGCCCCAACGCCAGTGGTTATGTGGAAATGGCGACGGTCGGGAAATCTTCAACGGCGGCCCATGACCCAGACAATCCAGGTGTCTGTTCCTGCACATGCCTACAGTGCTAGGGGTTGGCAATGCCGAAGGCTTGAGAATCAAGAAAAGTGCGCTTCCAAGAACTCCGCAATTCCAAGAAAGGCCCAGATTCCAGCATAGCCATCCTGTATGGCTTGTGTTCCCAACCGAACAGAAATCGTCTAATTTTATTCGCGAGCTTTTCTTAGTATACACACACACCACAAGGCTCGCAACATTTGCACCCAGGCCGACCAAAAACAATTTTCCGCTTTTGTCGTGTATTGTTTCATTAGATTTCGTGTCTGCCAAGATATAAATAAAACTCTTCGCCCGCTTGGCACTATGGGTCTATTTCTCTCTACCTCTTCCCTTCATTTGAATTCATTCTTTGTATCACCATGAGACAAGTCATTTATCTTCTCTCGGCGGTGCTTTCGCTTTCGTTCGCTATAGCTGCTGACTTGCCTGCCATTGAGGTTGTGGGGAACAAGTTTTTCTACGCCAACAATGGGTCCCAGTTTTTGATTAGGGGTGTCGCGTATCAGCAGAACTTTGAAAACTCCACGTCGGGCAGCGACAGTGTGCTGTACGTGGATCCATTGGCTGACGGCGATGCGTGTAAGCGTGACGTCAAGTACTTGAGTGCTTCCAATACCAACGTGTTGAGAGTCTATGCTGTCGATCCGGAGAAAAACCACGATGAATGTATGAACACATTTGCTGATGCTGGCATCTATATCATTGCGGACTTATCCGAGCCTGAGACCTCTATCAACAGAGACTCTCCCGAATGGAACTTGGACTTGTACAAGAGATACACTTCTGTGGTGGATATGTTCTCCAACTACACCAACGTGTTGGGTTTCTTTGCTGGTAACGAGGTGAGCAACAACAAGACTAACACCGACGCCTCTGCCTTTGTCAAGGCTGCCGTGAGAGACATGAAGTCTTACATCAAGGACAACGGCTGGACTTTCCCGGTGGGTTACTCTTCCAACGACGATGAAGATATCAGGGTTGCTATTGCCGACTACTTCTCATGTGGTGACCTTGACCAAAGAGCTGATTTCTTTGGCATTAACATGTACGAATGGTGCGGCGACTCTACATTCTCCACGTCTGGCTACAAGGACAGAACTGAGGAATACAAGAACTTGACCATTCCCGTTTTCTTTTCTGAGTATGGATGTAATGCAGAAAGGCCAAGAAAGTTCACTGAGATTGGTACCATCTTCAGTGACGAAATGACCGATGTGTGGTCTGGTGGTATTGTCTACATGTACTTTGAGGAAGCCAATGAATATGGCCTCGTTTCGGTATCCAAGGACTCTGTCAGTACATTGAAAGACTTCAGCTACTACTCTCAAGAAATGAACACTATAAGTCCATCCCTTGCTAAGACTGCTGATGTTGGTGCTTCTTCTACTGCCACTCTCGCTTGCCCTGCTTCTGCTGCTACGTGGAAGGCGTCCCCATCTTTACCTCCAACTCCAGATGAAGATGTGTGCAACTGCATCACTGATTCATTGGAGTGTGTTGTTGATGACAGTGTCTCTGATAGTGACTATGGAGACTTCTTTGGTACCCTTTGTGGGCACGTTAACTGCTCGGCCGTGACATCTGATGGAGAGAAAGGAGAGTACGGTTCCGTCTCCTTTTGCTCTGACAAGGACAAGTTGTCTTACATCCTCAACTTATACTACGAGGACCAAGACAAGCACTCTTCTGCCTGTGACTTCAGTGGTTCCGCATCTCTTAGAAGTACTAGCCTGGCTGCCAGCTCGTGTTCTGCTGTCGTTTCGTCTGTCTCGGCAAATGCCTTTGCGGCTGGAAGTACCTCTGGTTCTGGCTCCAGTTCAGGCTCCGGGTCCAGCTCCGGGTCCAGCTCCTCTTCGACGTCTTCGTCCTCTAAGAAGAGTAGCGGTTTCGTTGCCGCTCGCCCTGCTAGTAAGGGTGAAATCGTGGCCATTGGCGCAATGGCATTGTGCGTTGTTGGCGGATTTACTTCTTTTCTCATTTAGAATTTAGTAATCTAAGTTTCCCATTTATTTATCTATTTTGTTACCATAAAGATCTCATTGAGTGCCTTTGCATCCATCACCGATGCACGCTTCTGCCTAATCCATTTTGCTCTAGCTGATAGACGTGTGGCGATTGCCTTTTCTTTGGCTTCAGTTGGTTTGAGCATGCTTTCTCTAGTGACCTCTTCGCCCTTCTTCAGCTTCTTCTCCTTCTTCTCTTTCTTCTCTTTCTTCTCTTTCTTTTCCTTCTTCTCTTTCTTCTCTTTCTTTTCCTTCTTCTCCTTCTTCTCCTTCTTCTCCTTCTTCTCCTTCTTCTCCTTCTTCTC